>JBBPNU010000326.1:0-19313 GCA_038091055.1 Leccinum angustisporum
CTCCATCGGCGCAGCTTGATGCAACGTGTGCGCCAAGTGCCGCCATGGCGGATATCGTTGTCTACAAAAATCACGTCTACGTCGTACGAGGTCTGTTCGAAATGCAGTCCGCTATTGTAAGCTACGCCCATAACACTTATGAGTCGGACCAGTCAATCTCCGGCCTGCGATATAAAAGTGCGCGTTGCAGAGTGCAATTTTTCGTCACCTCCAGAGTCTTCTTTCAATCAGGTTAGCATCGGGCCCTTCTCTCCAAGCGCCCTCTATATCCTCCTCTCGTATAAGCTTCAACTCACTCCACTTTTCTTTTGTTCATTTAGAAGTTACACGATCGAAACACCCCCACAAATCATAATGCAATTCAACGTCGCCCTCATCGTCACCGCTCTCCTTGTTCAAGTTTCCGCCGCTCCGGCGATGGCGACAGCCACACTCACCTTCTACCAGGGTGCGAGCTGCACTGGCTCGGTCATCGGCACCAGCACAGGATCCTCTCCTGAAGAATGCATCCAACTCTCAAATAGTGCTTCGGTGAAGTCAATCGATTATTCTGGTGTCCCCGGTTCCATCAGTTTCTATGAGTCTGGCAGTGTCCTCGATATTTCAAATTGTCCCGGTGGTGCGACCTTGGTGCTTCAAGTTGGTGGTGGGTCTGGATGTGCAACTGCGCCTGATGGGTAAGCTGTTTGAGTGAACATTGATTGACGAAGCGGTGAACTAATGATGTCTCGGTTGTAGATTTAACTGGGAGGGCGTCTGTTTGTGTGAGGCTAGTGCTAGTTACCTTGTTTATCAAGGTCACTCCAGTTCATATTAGCGGCTGTCCTGTCCTCGAAATTTGTCCACTCGTGGGAAACAAAGATGCGGATGTGATTTGTGTGATTCCGTATAACCATTTTATGTACAAGTTAGCTTTACATTTCAAAAACATGTGTGTAGTACTATTGTCGAGTACTCTCTCGTACGTTCTCCCACCATTTGGTAGTTACGCTGTCCAAATGGTTATGTAAGCCGTTCGTCCTCCTCGCGTAGATGTTCGCTCGGATGTGTTGTAAATAACTTCTCGTCGAATTCTCGTAATAATCTTATACAGTCGACTCCCTCATAACCCATACCTGTCGGGACAGCTCAAAAGCTATGGGTTCTGAGGGAGTATGGGTTATTGGAGAGACCATAGGGCGTCAAAAAGCAGTTCGGGAATTCCAAAAACCTATGGCTTATGAGGGAGTATGGGTTATCCCTGGTATGGGTTATGAGGGAGTCGACTGTAGCACAGCATGATGACATCATAGCTGAACCCGGTGCTTGCGGAAGATGGCGACAGAACGACGAGCTACGATGTGACAATTTCAACGATCCATACCAGCACCACGACGCGATTGAACGATATAACTACCTGTCAGCGACATGGCATCAAGATGTCCACCTCATCGCGTTACCATCTCCCTCAGATCCGTATTGAGGATGGCGTACAGCGACCATAATGCGCTTTCACTCCGCCGATAGCGCACAACAGTCGCTGCATCTCACCCTCGCCGCTTACTTCGCCTCAGCATTGCGTCCGAGTCTTTTGGACGCGACATTGGTCACCAATTTAGGTTCTTCCAGGCCCGGGCTGGGAGATGCCAAAAAGGTAGGTTCAAGACATACGATCAAACTCCAAGCTAGCAAGTGTTATGTGAATCTATCAACGATACTGTCAACTTGAAACGGAAATCGGACCGGGGCCGGTATGATACGAGTTTCTCCCCAATCCTATCCCCTAGTATTAAAGGGTCCAGGAATATGATCAACTTCGACTCGTCGTACGTTCGTCAGTTGACCTCGTATATGCGGCATTGTCTCTGCTCCTAGATGTCCCGCAGATAATTTTGGTGGAATCAACAGCCTTCCTAAGGTTCACAACACAACTCCAGTTTCCGTGTAAGGCTACATAAACGAATTATGTGTGGAAAAGTCTTCAATAAAGTTCCGTTTGGCGCCGCATTCTTCTTCCACGCTCGGATGACACTGGCACCACTGGCATCAATCAATCATTGTACATGTCAACGCTCAATACACACGTCAGTCGTCACCAAGGTAGACGCTGATTTGGAATTAGCGCTCTAAAACTGTCGGTAGGAACGACAGGAATAACGGGGGCCTTGTGCCTGGCCTGTTGGGGCATTCGAAGAATCTGGGATGTGGCGGGGCGCAGGTGCCCCTTCTACCTGGTATGGACGTCCTACAATAGGGTCTGACCCCAATTAGATTAAAATCAATCAATAATCGTCACTTTGATGACCCATTCATCATTCGATTTGTTCCTTTCCCTGACGGCCGTGGATATTGTTACTGTTGGCAACTTGGGATCTCATTATTAAGGTCTGTAGGTGGACGTTTCATCGCCAGTCTTTTCCACTCCACAATGCGATTCATTCTGATAACCATATTTGCAGTCGCCAGCAGCCTGGTTGCTGTGGTCATTGCAAAACCCATTACAAATCGGAAGGCGGGTGGCATAGCCATACCGCTCGCCAGACACCCTTCCTCTCTGAACTCCAACAGAAGCATTGATCTCGATGAAATAAGCTCTCATGGCATATCAGTCAGGGAGTAAGTGGAATGAACCGTTACATCTAGTCTGCTCATGCTTTTTTTAGGAAGATCCTTCGTGGGCTAGACAATTACGAGAGGAACACGGGGACGGTACATCCTTTCGCTGTGAAACGGGAGCCTGGAGTCGGAACCCGTGGCGTTAGCGTCCCGCTGACAACTTATCAAAATGACATATGGATTGGCGAGATCTCGATTGGCACTCCTGCCAAGGCATTGAAGGGTAAAATTTCCCTATATCATTCCGATATACATTCACCCTGATCTACATCACAGTCCAAATCGACACTGGTTCAGCGTAGGTGCTTTCTTTTAGTCCATATAGCTGTTTTTCCCCAGTCAATACAGCGATATGTGGGTGCTGCAGACTGGCTGCGGTGTGATTTCCGGAGATCGCGACCTCTGGGATCCCGATTCATCAGAATCTGCCAAGAACCAGGGGAAGTCATTTTGGCTCGAATATGGAGATGGATCCATCGTCAAAGGTGATCGGTATGATGATAATGTAACTATCGCTGGATTCACTGTATGTGTTGTATCTGTTATGAACATGAACATTGAATTCTGACGCCAAGCTAGGCAGACCCTCAGACCCTTGGTTCTGTGACATCATACGCTTCTCCGATACCGGACAATGGAAATGCAGACGGTTTATTGGGATTGGCCTTCCCTTCCATCTCGGAATTTGGATCTTATCCGCTGTTTGAATCGCTTGCCAAACAAAACAGGCTAATCAATCCGACATTTTCGTTTAAACACTCTTCTTCTGGGGCCGAGATGTACGTCGGTGGAACGAACAGTATGTTGTACAAAGGTGACATCGCTTATACACGTGTAACACATCCTGTGAGTTACATAAAATGGTAAATAGGAGTGAATGTTGCTGACATTGACATCTATGTAGGGATTCTGGCAGGTGTCCATGGACGATGTTCGTGCTAATGGTAATAGAATCCTTGAAGATGTACCTGTTTTTTTCGACACTGGTACAAAGCACATCATAGGAGATTGGGAACTAGTTTCAGAATTGTACAGACGCCTTGACGGTACTTTCAAGGAACATGAAGGCTTTGGTTACTATTCCCGTGGGTTCTGATTGCGTTCGTCACCTTATTTTTATCGATAGGCCCACAGTACCGTGCGACTCTTTCCCAACAGTGGGCCTTACCTTCGGCGGCAGGACGTTTGAAATCTCTCCTGAAATTCTTAGACTTAATCCAACTGAGGAAGGTTCTTCCAATTGTTTCAGTGCCATCATTGCAGAGCGCTCGCGTATCGGTGAGATTCGCTTCCTGAGCCCCCTTTTGCGGTGCTCGATGGATTCGTTCTGACTATATGGCTTAGCACTTTGGACCATCGGGATGACTTTCCTGCAGGGCGTATACAGCGTGTTCGATTCCACTACTTTACAGGTCGGGTTTGCGGATCTTGCTTGAATCATGCGAATGTTCCCGGTACATTGTATGTTTCTGAGATTGATTTATTAGCAGAGTTCATGGAAACAACATCGGAGGGGTTGACCGGCGTCCTCCCAGGGCCGTTAAACTACCGACTGTAAAAGGCGGCGAAAGATCACGACGGAAGCGAAAGAGATCTTGAAAGAGCCACTCGACATTCTTCTATTCCTAATGACGAGCTACGGATTGTGTGATCTCAATTTGAATCCTGTTCAAACGGGAGCACAATTACGCACTAGTGCACGAGCATCAATGTTACGGTGACAGCCCAGGTGTAAATGTCTTCGCTAGTAGTGTCTATAAGCGTCATAGTGTCCCCCAAAAAGTGAGCGAGATGTTTCTCAGGGACGATTTCTTAACGATCCCAGTCGCTACCACGATATGTGCGTTGCTGTTGTCTGTTTTCCTTGTCCAGTTCACCCCATGGACCGGCATGGTGTGCCAACGCGCGTCGCAAGTTGTCGGTGTTGGATGCATGATCGGAGGGGAAGGGTGGCCTTGGACTTGGACTTGGGAGCCAGGTGGTGCTACGCGAAGGGTATACGAACGGACGATCCGTTTCTGTTTCGCGCTGCTCGACGTACCCTTTGGCGGCTGTTGTGGTAGTGCGTTTTTGTTGTTCCTTTTGCTCCCCGTGCCCGGGGCAGCGTGTTGACGAGTATGGAGAAAGTTGACGCCTGTCGTGTCTGGGTCGCCGAGGACGATGAATCGGTTGTCGTGGCAGGTCAGGATAAGCCGCCACTGCGACTGCCGCCGACCTAGCCCTGGTGAACCGTCTGACGTAGCAGGGAGCGGGGGTCTCGGTACCGGGATTTCCTTGTATGCGGTGCTCGTCCGCCACTGGGAGGTGACTTTGGCGGGTTTGGTGGTAATCACGTCAGAGTCGTGGAGAGACCAGGCGTAGTATACGTCGACGGGACGGTCATCAAAGTATTCGGAGAAAAGAAACATCTCAAGACAATATCAATATGCCTAGTTTGGCAACGCAATTTGAAGAACTTGAAAATGCCACATTGCCGACATTCCTTTCAGCGTCGCCTCGGACAGCAATTCCAAAAGTACCTCGAATACGTTAGTGCTCAGTGGCATCACATTCTTCATTTCGGGTATGGATTCCCCCAACCTTCCATAGTTTATGTTTTGCGTGCTCACGCTTGTGCTCGCCCCACCAGCTGGACTGTTCTCTGGGCTAGTCAGCCACGTAGTCTCAGCCAAAGTGCTGTACCCTAGAATACTGTCCCACCTCTCCAAGAAAGCCGCGGTGCGGTCGTCGCCAGCAGCATCGGCCCTCTTGGGTGGGTACTAGCGACGTGTCGCGGAACGCACCACGGAGGATTCTTCCTTCATTAGGCGCTTCCGGGGCGATACTGACTGCGCTAGCTTTCCCGGATGTGCATGTTCAGCCGATATTCATACCTCTTAGCCTTCTGATCACGACGGGTGTGGGTGTGCTGGTACTGCCGCACGTCGTTGGCGTCATTATGGAAGTGAGTGTGTTTTTTCTCGCTCGGTGGGGACGGCCGGTTACGGCTCATGTGCTAATGAAATTTGCTAGGATGTTTTATCAGTATGTACACCTTGGAGGTAGCACGCTGTACGGGCGAAGGACGTATATCAGAGGAACATAGGATCGGATCAAACCGAGGTAGGGTCGGAGTGAGTCCATATACCTGTAGATGTCAACTGCACTCGTTGCTGAATGCCTGCAAACACTGCTCACTATTATTTCTCTGCGCCGCCGCGACGATTGAAATGTTATCTCTTGGTGCGTTCCGATCACTTCGGATGCCTGGTTTGGCGAACAAGTTTGGTGAGATGAGTAATCTTAATTGTTTTGCTTTCGCTTGGAACAGAGTTCATTGTCAATTATCGCTATACTTTCTGCGCCATAAATGATTGCATCAGAATCACCGAGACGAGACACGGTCAAACATATAAATACAGCCCCGCTTCTTTCTTTTGGGCACTAATGGGCAGCAGAATAGTCAACACCAGTATCGTACACACTCATATTGGATGATGCAAAGCTTCCTCTCAACTCCGGAGCACAAACAACGAACATGACCCGACTAGGAAGCGCTCACTGGATGGCGATGCGCTGGGGCTGCTGCTGAGGCTGGGCCTTGGGGAAGGTGACATTCAACACGCCGTTTTCCATCTTGGCGTGAACATCGCTGGGCTAAGGTAGGGTAACTCCTATCAGACACAAAAAGGATGCAAAGGCAACTTCCGAAGGGGACTCACCTTGGTTCCCTGGGGGAGCACCAGGGTGCGGGAGAACTTGCCCCAGGACCGCTCGCGAACCTTGTATCCGCTCTCGTCGCGCTCTTCGGTGGAGCCGGTCTCGCCTGAGATGGTGAGGTGGTCCTGAACGATGTCAATGTTGACCTCGTTCTGCTTAATGCCGGGCAGATCAAACGTTGCGGTGACGTTGACGCCGTCAGGGTCTTCATGCAGGTCCATTCTGTTTGGTCCGGCGTTGATGAACGGAAGCGGCTATGGCGAAAAAGTGGCGTACCTGGGCCTGCGAAGCGCCCGACCGGTTTCAGTGGTGTTGGGGGTAGCGACGGGGCGGAAGAGACGCGTGGTGAACGCGTCGTCGAAGAGACGGTCAAAGTCGGTGTAGGGGTCGTAAAACGTGCGGATCAAGGACATGGTGGTAGATTGCTGGTGGGTTCGACACGGGTGGGCGAGGGTTATATACTCCGGGGGAGCCCCCTGAGTCAAGTGAAATCGTTTAGGGGATGTACCCTTTTCGTATAATGATGCATTAATGACCGACCGAATGAAACCGGCGGTCCCCTTTTCGCCGGATCTGACTTGCGCACCAGAGGCCCCTGAAATTGTCTTGGTTTCGGAATATTAATCTATCCTCGTGCAGGTTCATGTCGTATGCGTTGCCTAGCACAGGGGCTATGGCGACATACCTGGGCCTGACGGGACTCGTGCCCAGTTCCGCCGGTGCGGGAGCTGATCAAAGGGGGTCAAAGAAACGGTCAAAGTCAATGGGTCAAATTGCTATGACGTCGAACATTACGCGGAGGTCACATTTAGGGACGCGCCCCTGAATTTCTATATCAGTGAAAACTCCGAGGGAAAACTTGTTTGTGACAGCGGTCCAGGCGGTACTGGGAAAGTAGCCGCCGCCAATTTTTATCAATATCGTAGTCCTGATCGTAGTATCTGGTTTATTCGTTACAGCGCATTGCGGCAGATCCAGGACCCATTCGAGTTGCACCTTGCCCTTCTCACCCTTGAAAGCTCGACAGGCGAAAACATGACCGACTTACTACCCTTCGAGCAACGTCTCGTACGTCACTGGAACATCGGACAACAAGATCTGGTTCTGAGGAAAGAATCACACCACGAGCCAGTGCCAACGACATATACATAACGAAGCGGTGGTGGTGGTGGTGGTAAACAAGAATGATATACACCGCGACCCAGCGCTCGACGTTGCGCTTCGACAGTCTATTATACTGTTCCTCCATCATACCGAAGTCTGGCTCTGCGTCGGAAGGGGGAGGTCCTCGATGACCGTTTCTGGGGGGATGACATACATAAGATCACCATGAATACAAACGCGACCGGTTGCACATACATATTATATCCGTCTTCAACTTCGTTTCGGAATCTAATGCTGAAATCTGTGGTCTGCAATGGTCATCCTGGCATCCAGCAATTACCCCCAATCATTTGAACTGAATTCGAGGCTGTAGCAGATCAGAACCGAATCGTGTATACCAGATATTCAACAATTAAATAGATCAAATTCATAAACTTATCTGAAAAAAGTACGCACAGCCGCGCTGCATCGCTTTCGATCTCGATCGGCGAGGTGAGCGAGGTGAGCGCGGCGTGCGTCATGCGATGAGGCTCAGCGCCTGCGCTCAGCTCCAGTGCTTGATCATTCCGCCTGCGCAATGGCTTGCGGCGTCGCGGCGAGCTCACCTCAGCATCGGCATGGGCCCGGCAGGGCTTGCTGTGCGGAGTGAATGGTTCGTGAGGCTGCTTCATGTGAGGGCCGGAAATGCGGTCGCACCGTCAGTGCATCATCACCACAGCGGGTCTAATATCTTACGCTACGTTAGCCGCCGGCTGTACCAAGTACGCACAGCCGCGCTGCATCGCTTTCGATCGCGATCGGCGCGGTGGGTGGGGCGTGCGTCATGCGATGCGAGGCTCAGCTCCAGTGCTTGATCATTGATCAACTTACGATCCGCCTGCGCAACGGCTTGCGGCGTCGCGGCGAGCTCACCTCAGCATCGGCATGGGCCCGGCAGGGCTTGCTGTGCGGAGTGAATGGTTCGTGAGGCTGCCTCATGTGAGGGCCGTAAATGCGGTCGCACCGTCAGTGCATCATCACCACAGCGGGGAAAGTACGAGGTTGCTTACCAAGTGCGCAGTCCGACGGCGGAATGAAAATGTGTGGTGGTGAGTGACTGCCGCCGTGCAAAGGCGGGAAAACGCATGTCGGCGTGGTGCCGTCCAAGTTGTCGCATCAAGTTGTCGCATTCTACTACCTTGCAACACTTCGTAATCTTGCGAAAGTTAAACAGCGAGAGTTGAGCAGAACCGGGATTGCTAGATCGTTGTAGAATGAGCCATGCACACCCATGTTGAGACGTTCTCGGATCACCGAGGTGGCAGAACATGCCAACATCCGAGGAACAATCCGCCGACTTCAAAGTATACAGTGACTACACAAGTCTTTACTGATAGTAGTAGCTCCACGTCCGAAGGCGCTTGTACAGTGTACTGGGAATATTCAAGCGAGGTCCGCAAACCCGATCCGGTAATCATTGTAATCGAACACACTGTATACGTTCTTCAGGAAAGTCAATCCAATGTTCCAAAATTCTAGGCCGTATAGTCAGAATCAGTCCGTGGTAGCAAACTTGAAGGGGAGTTCAGGAAGCGATAAGCTCGGAAACCTCACCGATACGTGAGCGCTGGGCGACGATGGCACTGAAACAATAGGGAGAACCTTTCCCAATTGGCCCAAGCATGAGAGCTTCAGGAGGGATTTCAAACGTCTTGCCACCGAAGGTAAAGCTCAGTTTTAGTAGTAGGAAAGAGTCGCACGGTACTGCAGGCTGTCGATAACAAAACAAGGTACCGAACGCAACCGGAACTCACAGTAGTAGTGACCAAAGCCTGCATGTTCCAAGAGGGTACCGCCAAGGCGTCCGTACAATTCTGCAACCCGGTTCCAATCTCCGAAGATGTGGCTTGAACCAGTGTCGAAGATAGCAGGTACATTTTCGAAAATTTTGATACCATTAACACGAAGATCGTCCATGGACACCTGCCAGAATCCCTACATAGATGTCAATGTAAGCATGTAAGCAACATTGACTCCTATCTACCATTTTATGTAACTCACAGGATGTGTTACACGTGTATAAGCGATGTCGCCTTTGTACAACATACTGTTCGTTCCACCGACATACATCTCGGCCCCAGAAGAAGAGAGTTTCAATGAGAATGTTGGATCGATTAACTTACCCTGTCTGACAAGGATGCAAACAGCGGATAAGAACCAAATGCGGACATGGAAGGGAAGGCCAATCCCAATAAACCGTCTGCGGGGTATTCATACAGTACTATATCTGACTGAGAAGTGTATGATGTTGCAGAACCAAAGATCTGAGGGTCTGCCTAGCTTGGCGTCAGAATTCAACGGTCATGCTCATAAGCGATACAAAACATACAGTGAATCCACCAATGGTTACATTATCACCAAATCGATCACCTTTGACGATGGATCCATCCGTATATGTGAGCTGAAATGACTGCAGCCTGTACTTGGCAGATTTTGATGAATCGGGATCCCAGAGGTCGCGATCACCAGAAATCCCATCCCAGCCAGTCTCCAGCACCCACATATTGCTGCGTTGACATGAACAACACAGCTGTATGAACTAAAATAAAGTACCTACGTTGCACCGGTATCGATGTTGACTGACGTAGATCAGGGTAAACATATACATATATCAGAAAGATACAAGGATAAGTTACGCTTCAAGGTCTTGGCAGGGGTGCCAATCGAAATCTCGCCCATCCAGATGTCATTTTGATAAGTTGTCAGCGGGACGCTAGCGCCACGTGTTCCGAGTTCGGACTTGCTCCGTTTCACAGCGAAAGGATGCATCGTTCCCGTGTTCCTCTCGTAATTGTCTAGGCCACGAAGGATCTTCCTAAAAAAAAAAGGCTGAGCAGACGAGATGTAACGGTTAATTCCACGTACTCCCTAACTGATATACCATGAGAGATGATTGCCTCGAGATCAGTGGTTTTGTTGAAGTTCAGAGAGGAAGGGTGTCTGGCGAGCGGTATGGCCATGCCACCTGCCTTCCGGTTTGTGATAGGTTTTGCAATGACCACAGCAACCAGGCTGATGACTGCAAATAGGGTTATCGGAATGAATCGCATTGTAGAGCGGAAAGGACTGACGGTGAAACATCCTTTATAATGAGACTCGGAAACCAACAGTAATAATATCCACGGCCATCGATAGGAACAAATCGAATGATGCATGCCAGTGCATACTTGGGTGAAACTGATGAAATAATTGAACGAAAGCGTGAGAATCTACCTGTACATCACGTTAGAACTTCTATTAGAGAATATTTGGTCGTACGCCTCCTAGTTTTGCCGGCGAGATGTGCGGAGACAGCGGGTGGTCCAAGAAACGGTCAAAGTCAACGGGGTCGTAATACCAGCGCAAATACATGGTGAAGGGTGGGATTCAAGAGACTCGAGGGGGGTTTTATCTTCAACATTACGCCGAGGGCACATTTAGGAACGCGACCCTGTCGCCAATCATTTTCTAGCTGTGAAAACTCCGAGGGAAACTTGAAATATGTCTGTTAACTAGAAAAGTCTGCATGTCAAACTGGCCGTCACCGATGCTATCGATATTGTGGACAGACTGACGAGTATCTGGTTTATTCGTCCCAGCGCATTGCAGATGGGACCCAGTACGACTGTCCGTAGCACTCGTCCTGATCGTCGAGCCAACAGAGTCCATCACGGAGAAGCATGTTCTCGAGCGCCGCTCTCGCCCGCTCGTACGTCCACCCTCGTCGGTTCACCAAAATCTCTGCCACGATTCTCCCGCCTTCCACTTGTGCCTCTGCGAGAATGATACTCTGATCCTCGTCCAATTGCTTCACCACACTCCGCACCATCTTCTTCCCTCCCCCAACGTCGATAACTTGGTAGCCAGCACCGAGCGGCTGCAGTGTCTTGATGCTTTGAATGACATCCTCCTCGGCTATCACCCCGCTCTTGACGCCTCGCAGTTTGCTGACCATCCTGACCAGCTCGCCCATTTCGATCAGACCGCCGTTCCGTTCGCGCGTGCTCACGCACACGTCTACGATCTGAACACCGAGCTCATACTGCCAATCTCCTATCCCAAGCATCTCCCACCAACCCCCCTTCCTTGGTCCTGCCAGCGGGTCGACGCCTATCGAAGAGCACATGCGCTGAAACTCATGACGGAACTTGGGGTCGCTGCGTATCGAGTCTCGGTGTGTCTTGGCGAAACCGGTGAGGGCGGTGCGGAACTGCGTGAGCTGTAACTGGAGATGGTTTACTTGTGCATTTGATAGCTCTGACGAGAGCGTCGCAAATGAGCGCTGTGATTCTTGTTGTCGTTCGAATGCCGCTAGACCGACGCCTCCGAGACGGTGCATGGCCAGGAGCAGCAGGCGTGGGAATAAATATGAGATAAGATAAGATGACTGTTATCTTGTACCCACGCTTCCTCGCCATCCCGGGATTTCCGACGGCCGCCTCAAACTCTGCGATGTTCAATACCTTCATCACCTCATTCATATCGAAACGCAAAAAATGGGTCACTTGATAACTTTGGCAACGTACGTGGCAAGTACTCTGGCTAGCCATTGCTGACAAGTTCGTCACAGTTGGTAATGCTTCGACTCAAGGCACCCATCGTGTCGCTGATCCTTTGTAGCTCCCTTAATCAATGGGCCTTGGATTTCCAAGTAAGAAATTTACGCTCCATTGGGACTGTGCTCATCCGAATTATATACAGGGAAACTATGAACGAATTATCGAAAGCATTGCTATAGCCAAACAGCGAGGAGCAACGCTCAGAGTCGGTCCAGAACTAGAGATCCCGTGGGTATCGATACTTTCATGACGTTCACTTTCTCAGACGAAGTAGAGGTTATGGGTGTTATGATCATTTCCTCGAAGGTTCGTTCCTTTTTACATTCCCTTGTGTTAACGATCTAGAACGTAAGCAAACAGGTGATACCGTGTTACATTCCTGGGAAGTGCTCGCAAAAATACTTGCGGGAGACGATACCATGAACATCATCTGTGACATTGGAATGTGCGTGGATACTAGACGCGTAGACGTAATACCATCCTGACGCCGCAATCCTCAGGCCAGTTGTGCACAAGAACGTGATCTACAACTGCAGGGTGATCGTTCACAACAAGCAGATCCTGTTTATTCGTCCGAAGATGTGGCTCGCTAACGACGGTAATTACCGCGAAATGAGATACTTTACGCCGTGGATGAAGCATCACGAATGGGAGGACCATTTTTTGCCTAGAATCATGCAGGCAGTCACGAAACAGGTGGAAAACTTGCACTGGATCACAGAGATTGACGCTGATAAACAACAGGTTAAAGTTCCGTTTGGCGACTGTGTAGTCAGCACCACCGATACATGTATTGGTGTGGAACTTTGCGAAGAATTGTTCACTCCCTCTAGGTTCGTGGCTCTTCCGGTTTGATAAGACGGGGAACTCATCACATGATGCAAGTCCACACATTTCTATGGGACTCGACGGGGTAGAGATCTTCACCAACTCGAGTGGCAGTCATCATGAACTCCGCAAGCTTTACACCCGCGTTGAACTGCTCAAGGAAGCGACTTTGAAGGTGAGGGGTTACTAGCTCCGCTCGTCGACGGCTGTACCTCTGAAATCTTGTCTGTCGATTTGATAGCTCGGCGGAGTCTACATGTACGCTAACCAGCAGGGATGTGACGGAGACAGGCTATATTACGACGGATGCCCGATGATTGCAATGAATGGTCACATCATAGCGCAGGGCTCCCAGTTCTCTCTCAATGATGTCGAGGTCGTCACGGCTACCATTGATATCGAGGACGTGCGTGCACACCGCACGTCGAGCAGTCGAGGACTCCAAGCAGCCTTGTCCCAAAAATACCACCGAATCGAAGTTTCCTTTGCGCTTTCCGGTGGTAAGTTTGGAGAACCTGATGGGGATGGAAGCTTGAGCCTCCGAACAACCCTGTACCCCGCCAAGTTCCACAAACCTGAGGAGGAAATTGCGTCAGTCTCTACTGCTATTCGGAAGTTAACCGATGAAGGTGACTGAACGTTCTTCTAACAGACTGGGACCTGCGTGCTGGCTCTGGGATTACCTCCGACGCTCTCGTACTCAGGGGTACTTTGTTCCTCTCAGCGGCGGTATTGACAGTTGCGCCACAGCGGTCATCGTGTATTCCATGTGTCGCCTTGTCGCCGAAGCCGCGACTCGAGCGAGTGAATAAGTTTCACGTTGTCCCAACTGTTTCTCTACTTATGCCATCATCTTTTGATAGACAAGCAGGTGATCGCTGATGCACGGCGCATCGCGGGGGAGCCCGACGACTCGAGCTACATACCGTCTGACCCAAAGGAGTTCTGTGGTCGCGTGTTCCACACATGTTACATGGGAACCGAGAATTCGAGCACAGAGACAAGAAAGAGGGCGAAAGACCTTGGAGAAGCCATTGGAAGGTAATTTCCTTTGAGTGTGAGGGAGTATGATGGAGTTGACGCAAAACCTATCAGCTACCACATCAACCTCAACATGGACTCCGTCGTCACCTCTGTCCGCGACTTGTTTGTGCTTGTGACTGGCGCACGGCCGCGTTTCAGAGCACATGGGGGGAGCGCGGCGGAGAACTTGGCTTTGCAGAACATTCAGGTGGGTTTTTGTCGTGGTATCTTGAATCTGTCTTACAAAATTTGTCATTAGGCTAGGCTGCGTATGGTTATTTCGTACCTATTTGCTCAGCTCCTGCCTTGGGTTAGAGGCAGACAAGGTGGATTGCTCGTGTTGGGCAGCGCCAATGTAGATGAGAGGTGAGCCATATCTGATCTGGTCTAGCAGAGCGACAGATCGGCACGCATTTATCCTGACACGACTTCGACTTAGTCTGCGGGGGTACTTGACCAAATACGACTGCTCGTCGGGTAAGAAGCGTCTCACACTTCCCATAATCGCACATTCTCTGAACATGAATATCGAGATCAGCGGACATCAATCCCATCGGAGGTATCAGTAAGACTGACCTAAAGAAGTTCATTGCGTATGCTCAAGGCGTTTTTGACTTGCCCATTCTCGGAAGGTAGGATCCGAAACCCCCTTTTGCCTCTTTCTCCTGAACGTCCTGATCGAAGTTGTTAATCAGCTTCTTGGATGCGATCCCGACGGCCGAGCTAGAGCCTATTTCAGAAACATATATGCAGGCGGACGAGGTAAGATCTATGACGCATCACTCGCTTTGGAAACCAACTCATCGAACGAACGTACGAACACCGTCAGGTCGACATGGGCATGACGTACGACGAGCTCTCCGTCTTCGGACGGCTTCGAAAGGTTGAAAAGTGTGGGCCGTATAGTATGTTCACTAAGCTGGTGCACCAGTGGGGTGCGATTTTGTCTCCTCTACAGGTAAGGATTACCTTGTTTTACCATGAAAGGAAAACCCAAGCACAAACGGGGACGTTGACGCTTATGCCTTAGATCGCGGAGAAAGTGAAACTATTCTTCTTCGAGCACGCGAGGAATAGGCACAAGATGACGACACTCACACCTTCGTACCACGCGGTAAGTTTCTGCTTCGTCGGTCGTACGACATGCGAAACTGACATTGACACTTCCGTTAGGAATCGTATAGCCCGGACGACAACAGTACGTACAATTCCATCTCTCGCACTGTTCTTTCGATGTCGAGGCGATGGGCGCTGACGGTAATATGGGTTGATAGGATTTGACCTCCGTCCGTTCTTGTACCCGTCGAGGTTCCCTTGGCAGTTTAGGAAGATTGATCAGGTGGCTGCTGTGCTGCCTGACAGGTCGAACCTAGGATTCGACAAAGCCAAAACTGACTAACAGCCAGTTGGCCGGGAGACGCTGCGGTGAGGAGATGGGGTACATTGCTTGATAAATGTACACTCAATTCTAGGACGCAAAGACGAGTTTAGTAAGTGATATAGAATAGATGATAGAAACAAAGTTTTCCTCTCCCAGTAGTTTGATGGTAACATTCTCATCGGGAAGACCGCCTCGAAACCAGCAAGTGATTTGCCAGTGAGAGCGATAGAAATCTGTCAAGATCCTCTGTGGGACCTTGTACAGACATGGCACATACATAGTTGGAAGTCTGGTGTAAGCCTACAGCTTACCTAGTTACCTGTAACTAGCATATATACTGCCTGCGGTACTGAATGCTAAGCATTCAGTATTGTTGCCTTTTGGCGTAACGGTTAAGCGGCGGGCAGTCTCACCTTACATCTGGCCAAAGTTTCTGGACCGCGAATGCATGATGGATTGCTCGAGGGCCGCAAGGGTGGTATCCGGAAAGGCTTCAACGGAAAAGACATCGAAACCAGGTGAGCCGCGCACCCAATACCACATTTCTAGTCTAAGGCTTGCTCATCCTTGAATTTATTGTGAGTAGATCGTGTCGCCAAGAGTCACAGTCGTGACGCGACTCGGACGCGCTCAACGGACTTTGAATTGGAGCGGAATGCAACGAGCAAGCCCTTATTTTATTTTCTCAGGTAATTCAGGTCGCATTGCAAGATCAAGGTCTCATTTATCGTGTAAGAGCTAGAGAGTGAAGAGTCATAACACAGTTTGGCAGTCCAAGGTTTGAGTGGCTTTTACAGTAGTACTCCCTGACTCGAACGTACGTGCCGCGTGCGAGGGCCGGCAGGCAAACATTTTATTTTATTTTATTTTTACAGGTTCCGAGTCCCCGCTAGTAAGTCAACAAGTCATACAAGTAGTTCCAATTAGCCGTGTCAGGTTGCCTAACCCTTTGAGATCACACGCAGGGCATTCTTCCTTGTTCAGATGACACATGGTTCATCCACATCCGAATCAGTTTGATAGTATCCATCATTCGATTTGTTTCTGTCACTGATGGTTGGCTTCTCATAATAAAGGTCTGTAGGTATACGTTCCATTGCCAGCCTGAGTCCTTTCCACTATGTGACTCATTACGATAACCATATTTGCAGTCACCCGCAACCTGGTTGCTCTGGCCATGGCAAATCATGTATCATACAGGCAGGCCATCTGCGCAATCTACTCGCTCTCTCCTTTCACAACAGCGGTCCATCGCGATCCCCAAAGACTGCAGTACCGTGCGACTCTTTCCCAACACTGAGCTTTACCTTCGGTGGCAAGACGTTTGAAACCGCTCCGGAACTTGTCATACTTAACCCAGTCAAGCAAGGTTCTCCTAATTGTTTCAGTACCCTTATCGCCCAGCCCCAGCCTTTCGGTGAGATTTCAGAGCTTATGGCTTCCTGAACCCCATTTTGTGGCGCTCGATGGACTCGTTCTGACAATTCTTATGGTCTAGCATTGTGGATCATTGGGTTGGCTTTCCTGCAGGGCATATACAGCGTGTTCGATTACAGTACTTTACAGGTCGGGATTGCGAACCTCGCTTGAATCATCACGAATTTTCGTATGCTTATGAGTTTGATCTGTTTAATTATTGATTAAGGGGGTTGGTCACTTTCCTGCAGGGCGTATACAGCGTGTTCGATTACAGTACTTTACAGGTCGGGCTTGCGGACCTCGCTTGAATGCATCACGAATGTTCGCATGTTTATGAATTCGATCTATCACTGGCAAACTCCGGGGTTCGTATGTTTATCGGGCAGGTGGGGCCCAAGCGTGGGGTCCCCATCACGAGGATTCGGCTGAGCGACACAAACAGGGAATGGCCCTCGCGCACGACGGGAGAAGGACCGGCTACGTTACTAAACCGAACGGGCAACACCGGAACACCCGCATGGACAACCTGTCACCCGAGCTCACTCTGGCAAAGTGCGACCCTCCGGGCGGCCCCGGTACAATGGTGAGTAGTACATACGCAAGGCCATCGATGAAAGGCGTTGACGAGAGCAACAGAGTCGCGTAGGGTGGATAGCAAACTTTCCGTGGACGTGGTCAGCATGAGCGAGCAACAAAAGTTGTATGTACCAATATTGATATTCAAGCCTCAGGCCTCAGTTATCGAATGGAAAAAGTGCCATCTCCAATGTCACCACTGACGCGAGATCGTTGCCCAAGACGAGACGGAAAGGAATAAAGGGAACGACTAACTATCTTCCTAACTGAGGGAAGGGGAGACTAACGAAAAGGTGATTCCACGCTTTCATCCGATCATATCCTCAGTTTCACCTATGCATCATTCGTTTTGTTCCTATCCCTGATGACCGTGGATATTGTTACTGTTGGCGTCTCATTATAAAGGTCTGTGGGTGGACGTTTCACCGCCAGTCCTTTCCACTCATCTACCATGCGAATCATTCCGATAACCATATTTGCAGTCATCAGCGGCCTGGTTGCTGTGGTCATTGCAAAACCTGTCACAAACCGGAAGGCGGGTGGCATAGCCATACCGCTCGCCAGACACTCTTCATCTCTGAACTCTAACAAAACCATTGATCTCGACGAAGTCATCTCCCATGGTTTATCAGTCAGAGAGTACGTGGAACGAATCGTTACATCCGATTGGTTTGCTCAGGCGTTTTCTTAGGAAGATCTTTAGTGGCCTAGACAATTACGAGAGGAACACGGGAACGGTGCATCCTTTCGCTGTGAAACGGAGCAAGTCCGAACTCGGAAGGCGTGGCGCTAGCCTCCCGCTGACAAATTATCGAAATAAGTTGTGGATGACCGAGATTTCAATTGGCACTCCTCCCAAGACCTTCAAGGGTAAATTCTCCTCGTATCGTTCTGGTATATGTTTACCTTCATCTACGTCACAGTCACAATCGACACTGGTGCAGCGTGGGTTTCCTTTGGTTCATATGCCTGTTTTTGTTCACGTCGATGCAGCGATTTGTGGGTGCTGCAAACTGGCTGTGTTACGACGCCTCCGATTTCCGCAGATCGCGACCTCTGGGATCCTCATTCATCCGAATCTGCCCAGAACCTGTGGGTGTCATTTGACTTCGATTATGCAGATGGATCCATCGTCAAAGGTGATCGGTATAGTGACAATGTGACTATCGCTGGATTCACTGTATGTTTTGTATCAGTTATGAGCATGACCATTGAATTCTGACGCTAAGCTAGGCAGACCCTCAGATCTTCGGTTCTGCAACATCGCACACTTCGTTACTGCGATTTGAATACCCCGCAGACGGTGTATTGGGATTGGCCTTCCCTGCGATCTCGGATTTGGGCGGCTCTCCGCTGCTTACGTCGCTTGTCAGACAGCATAAGTTAACCAATCCGACAGTTTCATTTAAACTCACTTCTTCTGGTGCTGAGATGTACGTCGGTGGAGCAAATAGATTGCTATACAATGGTGACATTGCGTATACACCCATAACAAAATCTGTGAGTCAAGAGGGTGGATGGGAGTGGACGTTGCTGACATTGGCATTTATATAGGGATTCTGGCAGGTGTCCACGGACGATGTTCGTGTTAATGATGACATAATCTTCAAAAATGTACCTGCTATTTTCGACACTGGTGCAAGCAACATCTTCGGAGATTGGGAACGGGTTGCAGAATTGCACAAACGCTTTGACGCTACCCTCGACGAAAGGAACGGCTTCGGTTTATATTACCGTGGGTTCCGATTGCGTTGATACACTGTTTTTATTGACAGTCTGCAGTACTGTGTGACTCATTCCCAACACTGAGCTTTACCGAAGGTAAGACGTTTGACATCCCTCCCAAAGCTCTCATACTTGGGCCAATTGTGCCAGGTTCTCGCTATTGTGCCAGCAACATTATCGCCCAGCGCGCGCCTGTCGGTGAGATTTCAGAGCTTATTTTGTAGCGCTCGATGTACCCGTTCTGACTATACTTATGGTCTAGCATTTTGGATGATTGGGGTCACTTTCCTGCAGGGCGTATACAGCGTGTTCGATTATAGTACTTCACGGGTCGGGTTTGCCGACCTCGCTTGAATGTATCACGAGTGTTGGCATGTTTATGAATT
>JBBPNU010000327.1:0-19310 GCA_038091055.1 Leccinum angustisporum
CTACAACTGTTTTTACAACTTCCTCATTTCTGCTTCGTTTGAACCCGTTTGAGCTCGGAAACCTTCAGAATACATAGTAGATATAATGTAGCGGTTTGGATGATGAGAAATGTGTGCGCAATTGTGTATTCTATGGAGGTGCCGAACCAGCATGACTGCCGAAGTTATTGTACGGTATAGTAAAAAGGATCGGAAACGTAGGGAGGGTTAAAATTCGTATCCATGGAAGACACCCAAGTCTAAATCATCCCATCCATCCATATCAGCATAATCCCCTAAGACAGAGTCGGACTCAGAGTCTAAGTCAGACCCAACTGGGCTCGGGGCCTCGGACTCCGGATCCGTCGAGTATTCCGAGTCATCAACCTTATCTTCAGTATGACTGGTGTGATGTTCCATTTGTGTGCTTGAACAAGACCGCTGGGACGAGTGGCGAGAGTCCGGTGGTGAGTCTGAACTTATCCGAGAAATCGACACCGGGTGATCACTGGCATGATGTGAGTACGTATGCCCTATGCCAAGTCCCCAGTGATACCGCATCACCATGTCACGATCAACGAAGCTAAGATGTATTAGTAGTGGGTCAAATTTTGCGAACTAGACTAGTACTTACCGATTGATATAATAGTGCTTCCAATCGTCTGCATCACCTGCACAACGAGACATTTCCACACTATCGGGATGAAGTAATCCATTAACAAACGAAGGGATTATGTGGCAAGCTCTGAGCACATCCGCTGGGTCAATGAAACCAAATGCGTGTTCATCATCCATGGGCAAAAACCTGACAGTATCCAGGGTGTGTTGCTCCCATCCTAATCCCGTCGAATGGTCTTGCAAGACTTCAAACCACCTTACCCACAAGAATTCGATCCGACGCGATCGAAAGTCTAGCATCCCAGGTCCGGTGTATATAATGTTGGCATGGAATATTCCCAACACCCGTGCGTAGCTAAATGGGTGACGACCGGCATCTGAGTTGGACAATACCATGATGTCCCGATGATCAACGCGAGGGCCCGGGTTGATCGTGTCGAATTCCCGTTGGAGGTCGTAAGTGGTGTAGTTAATACGAAGCAAGCGGTGGTGATAGATCTTGTTGCCATGGAACAGTACGTGGTTTAGTTGGGATAGCCGAACGGCGTCATCGACTTCCAAAAGCTCCGTGCCATCCGTAACAGCATTAGGCCCTAGGTTACTTCCCGAAGGGGCCCCGTCTTGGTGGATGGCGGCAATGCGGGGGAGAAGATGAGCCTTCAGTTTTGAAACAAAACTCTGCATTATGATTCCTCAGGCGGTCAATCCAGCAATCCAAGAAGCCAAAAACTGTTGAAAACGAACCGTAGTAGCGGGATCTCCACGATTTACTTGCGTGAATCTAGTAAGATCTTCTGGGAAATTCTGAGAACGACCAATGACGTGGTGTTCATCAGCTTTATTTGGTACTGGATCTATGAGGTTGAGCGCATCACGTCTCATACGAATAGAGTGGATGCGCGCTTGTCGCCTCTCTATGGAGGCCAACTGTGGTATATAGGCTTTTCGACTCGTTCTCTTGAAACGACCTTTACTTGTACGATGCTCAAGTTCTCCCTGCATTTGTAAGCCAACTGCTACTGATTCGAAAGGCGCAATACGTACGGACTGAGTAGAGTATGAATCTGTTGTACCATATGTCCGAATCTGTGATGGGTAATCAGCCAGAGCGTGGAGCTTATACGTTTGAAGGTTAAGTTTTCGGTGTTGTCGTGCCTGTGCATGCGGTGTCGTTTGGTGTGATGTTCCTTGATTACTACGTTGTGCCTGACGTCGCAGTCGAGCTTCAGTTTCGCGACGCAACTCTTTTGTCGGGAAGCTAGAACAAGTACTGAAGGCAAAATCGCGAACGCGATCGCCAAGGTCTTTCGTCACGATCTCTAAAATATCGACTGTTTCGTCAGTGTGCAGGCGGAGCTTAGCAAGGCCATGCCAGTGACAGAGCACAAATAGCAATTGTAGCACTTGTGTGTTATGGGCATCCGGAAGCAATCCTGCAAACACTGGAATGGAGCACTGTTGATGGGTCATGTAAGCGAGAGACTCGGTGGGTGACAACAATCGAGAGATCCAACCTGTAGAACATCTTCAAAGTCTCGTGCAGCAAACCTCCTCATCTCTGACACGTTCTTACGGAAACGCCGAATCGTGTCACGACCAAATGTTGGCACCTGACGAAACCTTCAATACATAGTTAGCTTTGTTGCACCAATTGCAGTAGAAATGAAACCTCTCACCGGTGATCGAGTTTAGCTAGCAAAGACCCCTTGAGACTATCCAACATGCGAAGCAAGTGTATGAAAATGGCTTTCCAGACTCCCAATTCGAATTCATGTAACAAGTCGACAATGAGTATGAGAAAGAAGTCAAATCCCGTGTGACCAAGCCTTTCTGAAAATGCGTTCTACACAACAATTGAACATGGTTGATTTCATTCCGCAATCTGAGAACACGTACTAGAGTCGGGACCAGGGATTCTTCCTTGAGAAGCGCTTCCACTTGGGGGGTGTCAACAACATATTGCTCCTCATAGATCAGCCGGCGCGCAGAACGTATCTTCTCCCGCCTTTCTGCCGTGTCGTGCCGAGACAGTACATTACGTTGCATCATGTCATTGTGAGTAGCTACATCTGGCACTTTCTCCTTGGGGATAAGACATCGTGGACACGGACATCCGCCAAGATTGCGGATGTTGGCGATTAGCGCCCTATGAGTCGAGTAACTTGAGTAATAGACTCAACGAGGTAGATAAAACACACTTTTCCGGGTAATCTGCTGAGTAAGTAAAGATCCGAGGAAAGAGTCGCCTGGTGATGCCATCCCCACACGTAAATGGCATGCCGTGTTCATATGCTTGAAGAAAATCGTCGTCTAAGATATCATTCCACTGCGCGTGAAATACTTCTCTGTTGCAATGAGTAAAAAACTGGTCGCTGGGTAGCTTGTCTCCAGTATGTTCCATTGCGAAGTCTTTGAACTCGTCTGGAAGCTATATTCAAGTTCAAACAACAAGTTAGATCTGAAACTCGACGAACTATGAATACACACCGTCTGAAAATAAGCAGCATGAGAACACAGGTTTGCACTTGGAGCGCATCGCTCATATTTTGATTCGTTTCCAAAATAGACGTAGAGAGGCCAGAGTTTCGCATCTCCAAACGACGTTAGTTGTGTAGAATCAGACCAGAACATAAGCGCCACTATGCGTCGAGGCAGAGTGCAGCCATCGGTCGGATCTGGCGGCAGGTCCTGCAATTGACGGTGCGCTGTTGCGAAAGCTTCTGAGTAGAAAAGTTCACCATATACACGAATGTCTTCATCCATAGACGTCCGTTTCCACCGCAGAATGTAAGGTTCGAAGCGAAAAGATCTGCAGCGTGAAGGGTCAGAGAGCTTATCCCGAATGATAGAGAGAAGAGATCTGCGATAGAAATTAGAAATGGTGTAGTCTTTTGGTCCGGGGTTTAATGAGCGTCGGGAAAAAGGAACAGAGATGATGACACTTCTCTTCATCCAGCCATCGTCCTCGGGCAACCAATCTTGCGGGTCATCCCTAGGAGTTGAGGATAGTGCGCGAGGGGTACCACAGGCGGCCAGGCGGCCCAATTCACGATCAATGGCAGTCCAATTAGTATCTTGCAAGTCCTCTGACCGAAAACTTGGGCTTGCAATAATCTTGATGAGGCCTTCGAAGCCTTTCTTTGATTTTTGGACGCCGTTGTTCCAATACCAATCGCCAACGCGCCATGAGTTCTCGTTTGGGTAGGGATGGAATGGATTCCCCAGATCGGATGGCTGAGATATAATGGCTCCAGCTCGAACTCCTACTCCAAGTCCAGGAAGCAGAGCAGTACCCGTCTGATCTTCAGGATCCTCGATAGGAATTGAATCTTGATCATATATACGAAACAGACCGAAACAATTGACTTGAGTGACCAAGGGGGCGCGTCGTTGATTTGAAGGAGCTTGAACGATTTGAGGGGTCGGGTCAGATGTACCTGGCGAGGCTGATAGACCTCGAGTATCGACAGACTGACAGGAATCTGAGTTGACAGCGTCTACTTCGGGTGTGGCCACGGCCAGTGCGTCGTGTGGAGGCAACGGCAAAGGTGACTCTGGGAGCATGTCCCGAAAACGCTTCGGAAGCCGACGGTTGCAACGTCGACTCCTACGGACAGATATAGGTAATGAATCAAGATCACGCTACACCCGTGTTAGACTCATCAGCCACATTCGTGATAGTGGGACTTGTATATACTACCTTATCCGAGTCAGACTCTGGAGCGCATGTCGCTCCAACCGGACTTTCAGTTCTCACCGGGCGTTCTGTGAATTGCGTTGTAGGCAGTGACTCGGAGTTTGGCAAGTCTGATGATGAGAATATGAGTCGCCTGGCTCAGCCAGCAATCACGAACTTAAATTACGCACCATCAACGACTCGAACCTGAACCGGAATTGAGTTCGGAGACTCCGCCAGTGATAGATCATCGTCCGCTGACGAGCCTTGAACACGGCGTTTCTTTGCTTGATAGACCTCCTTTGCCTGTCTGAGTGCGTTCGCTAAACGTTTCTTGCCCTTTTGACAGCCTTTCTTATGTCTGGTGAAAGCACCAGCATTGTCGAAAGAACGGCCGCATACACATGTTTGGTTGGAACTTGGAAACATGAGTGGTATACAAATTTCAAGTTAGAAATTTTATGTAACCGCGGTTCCTTGAACTTGAAAATATGAAAGTACTACCGTGACCCCGGGACTTTTTTCAGCGTTAACTTGAATGACTACACTAAGTTATCGTGCTCGTGGTGATACTCCTTTTCAGAAATACTCAAGCGGAACTCTGACTCTGTGGGCATCAAGTGCCCATTCCAGCGGAAGGTAGACTCGTTACACGAGTCCTTCCCACAGAGTCACTGTATGGAAAGCACGACAGGCATGCTCGTGCACCAACGTACTCCGAGTCGACTCGTGCCAAGATGTGCCTGTCGAGGTACACCTGCGATATTTACTGGAATAGCCGTGTTTGCACCTCGGAAACAATATTTTGGCAAGCTAGTATGCAGGACACTTAGGCTATTGTGGAAGTGTCGTCCTGATGGTGCTTGGCACTGTGCACAGTGCAAACGTCTATATCATATTGCGACGCTAAGAGCCTAGAGACCGCCGTCGTCATCGAAGAGAAGACGATGCCGACCGCGGAGCATCAAATGCGCGTGGAACAGCTGGAGCGGACAGCGTTGGCATCGCGTGTTTGCTGCTACTCCGAGAATACTACTCGAAGGTAGTAGAGCTTTTAAAGACCGACGTGACGGTATGCCACTGGCAGCACCATAGTAACATGCATGAACTCATGCTCTTGATCAATCTCCCTCCTAGTGTGCCTTTGCAGGCATCAACCTCACAGGTCCGTTCGAGTTTTAATGATCAGGATTGACAGAAAAGCGGTAGTGATTGCTCGCAAGGGGATCCTTGGACTGCCTTAGTCTGCGGGACCGCACAGGCGACTCAGCCAAGAGTGATACGCATCACACTACAACTTTTGTTTTGGATATGGTGCCGGGTCAGGCTCGCCATCCCATGGAGAACCTGATACATCCGTCTGACTTGATCTGCTTTGTATGTGCAAACATAGCAGATGTAAACCAGTCTTTTTGATTGCCGGTGCCAGTGCCACGGGAGACTTACACTACCCCGTGATGAGTCGGCAATGTTAACGATTATTTAGCAGGGCGATCGCGATAACTGTGAATATATCTCAGACCGTGATTTTGTCCCAAACTAACCCTGGACCAAACAATTTGAGCACAGATTGAGCATGCATTATGAGTACTAACTTGAAGCACATAGTACCTAGAGAGGCTCCGTCGTGTCTAGTGACTTTCTATGTAAAAGATCGTCACCCTTTCGTTCGACGTGTCTGCTAGACTTGACGTCACTCCACGGTCGTAATCCACGACAGCCTCATCCGCCGAGATCAGCTTCTATACGAACGTATCCCATGCTGGGAACAGCACAGACTAATTGTCAAGCATAAGCATATCAACACAGATGAGAGCATTCCTCCGACTCACCCGTGACCCCATACATACAAGCAATATCGAATAGACGAGTCACGTATCCTAACTTAGGCGCCAAACGAACGGATGGAGTTGACAACTTGAAGACGGGGAAAACTTGAAGTTGGTACTACTGTCACGGTGACAACTTGAAGGACTAGTACCACGACCGCTCGTCAGTCCAAAGTCAGATATACTCTATCGTGTGTAGAAGAGAACTGATAAATCCCCCTGTGTAGTACCTGTATCGGCCGTTCGTTCATACGTCGCAGGAACATGGGCTGGAAATGACATGACAGTTCTATAAGTACCCAAGGCATTCAAGTTGAAGTTCCTGTACCAATGTGCACCCTCAGGCTGTCCCTCGATCTACAGTATATTATCGTAGCGGCGCTCTTGCGCCAAGTCCCCGACTCTTGGGAATATGTAACCAATTAACACGCCAATGATAGATACCTAGTTTGCAAATTCGCGCACGAACTGCACGCGTTGGTTGTCCCGCGCGTCCGCACCTGAAACGAATCGTCGTTTTGGTTTACGAGTCCCAGTGGATGCTCATACCTAGAAATTTTTACAATTATAAAAGGCACGCCGGTCGGGTCCGAGTCAGGAGCGCAACGGAGGCAAGCGGAAAACCAAACACACATTTGGCCACCATCCTCTGCGCCTCGTTCCGGGACTCGGCGACGCGCCACTCGATTCCCTGATTATGCTCTACCAGACGCATCGTTTCCATCAACGATACGGTGTACGGATACACCCGCTCTTGATGTTTCATGATCATATGTGGCACCTGAAAGTCCAACCACAGGTTCCAGACCTCCTTGATCATCTGCGGATCAATGTTAACTGCGAGCCAGAACCCGTCCCACGGAGCCGATCTCGAACAGAAGTCCGTTCACGGAGTTGATGTCGTACAGCTACGCGTCAAAGACCGGTCAAGCTTCTTGCGGAACGCGGTTGATTCGAACTGCAGCTTTTGATCCTCTGCATATAATTCCCAATCTTGTCCGATCACGTCTTCAACACGTTTCATGTAGATCAGGAATTCATCGATTTGTCGAGCCCCGCGTCTGATACATGTCATTGCGATATTTGAACTGGCAACGACGGCGTCAGCTATTGACGTAGGTCAAATAGACATTGGAGAGGTAGTGGGGTAAATTTACATGTAAATTTCGACGGAATTCCTATTTAACTGAACACTAGTGCCAGGTGGTCAGTACTTCAGTTATCGAACGGGTCAGCTGTACGAACAATTCAATAAGATCTCATCGCAGTCCTCTTGAGATGTGTGAAATTTTAGAATTCTCACGCACTAACCACACAGCCCAACTATTCTCATGCAAGTATTTTCCTCGGTGATGGAGTCGAACGGCACGTCGCCGATCCTCCTCGTCAAGATCGCGCTGTCCAAGCAACATGTTGCCCCAAGGTCAGAAGGGGCCCGGGGATCTAATGCTGACTGTATGCTGTTTCTACAATGCCATGGAATTTGCTTACCTCTCCTGTAGTGCCTGCTCCACGTTTCCCGCGGGCGAGAGACTCCTCGGTCCGTTCAAACACGACAATGATGTGGCTGCAGTAAAGTTCTCTCCCAACGGACGACGCATCGCTATTGCCACGTACGAGCGCGATTCTGTTCGCATCTACGACGACAGCGACGTCCTCGCAGACTTTCCAATCCGAGTCGACTTCTTTTTCAACGGATCCCTCGCCTGGGCGAGCAACTCGAACAGCCTGTTTGCCTTGTCCAAAGACGGCGACATTCACTGTGTCGACGTGTCCACCAAGACACGCTCGCAAAATGGCGCATCCACAGCGGCAACGATCCAAGCTGCATCGCACTGGCATGCAACGACACAATCATCGCAGCCTCCGCTAATTCATCGTTCTCACTCTTGGACACTGCGACGCATGAACAAATCGGGACCGTCATCCACAACTCCTATGACATTTTCTGCATGGCCATCTCGCCAAGCTATAATACTGCGACCCGTCCTCGTCTCCCTATCTTGACCTCAACTCCCTCAACCTGACCAACATCATCAGTGAGTACTTGTACAACCCATTTGCCAACTGCACCGCCGCCTCTTATCTTTGCTGGAAAGCAGCTCGAGGACGGTCGCATACTCTGACTACAACATCAAGGAGTCTAGCCATCCCCCGGCGCCCTCACTGTCTCCCTGTCTTGACCTCAACTCCTTCAGCTTGATCATCACATTAGCACCCGTCCGGCAAATTAACCACGCGCTATCGTGCCGTGTCATACTCTCTGCCTTGGCCATGGGCAACTGCACGCGCTCGCCGGGAAGGAGCTCTCGTCGTCCGAGCACATTCAAACGTTGAGGATTTCGCTTTTTGCCCCGCCGACGTGAATGAACAACAGTAACAACGGGAGAAAAAACAGCACTGTATCCCTCCACCCCAGCACTCCACCTGGAGTCTTCAAGTCGCACGTCGCTGGGTAACCGCTCGTCCTTCGAGTTCCGGGCGATTGATCGGTCGGGCGAAGCTATTGCGACTCCCCATATGTCGCCGGCGAGCTCAGGCTGCTATGATGTGAAACGCGCCTCAGGCTTGTGCCATTGGCCCATAGTACTTAGTTCCCTTGCGACAGAAAGTATTGTAATTAGATTACTTTGTCTACTTGTCCAATTGTCCAATTGGAAAATAATGGACGCGCTGTTCCTAAAACGTCTTAGTTCGAAAACTGTCGGGGTTCACAGTCGGCTAACCGGCACTTGTCAGGAGATTGTGGGGGGGGCGCTGAGTGTTAATACTAAGTCTTCAGAAAGGTAATGAAACAATGCACAGCAACACGCAAGCCACTGGCGAGTAAAGCAGCAGAGTAGCAGAGTGACAGAGTAGCAGAGCGGAGCTTTCACAGTCGGCTAGCCGGCACGTGTAAGGAAATTGTGGGGGGGCGCTGAGTGTTAATAGTCGCGGCGAGTAAAGCAGCAGAGCAGAGTAGCAGAGCGGAAATATCGGATCGAGCTTGATGAAAATATCCGCCAATATATTTTGTCCGTGCCTTAATTGTATAACTTTTGTTTATATTGCACAGCAACACACGCGAGTAGACCAGCAGACCAGCAGAGTGGTCGTAGAAGTGACATCATTCTACGCAACGAACAGCAGCAGAGCAGCAATCCAGCAGAGCGGAATATACTAATGACCAGTTATGTATATATTTGTCCGTGCCCTTAACTTTATATATATATATATAAGGCAAAGAACTTTGGATGAGCTACATAATAGTGGAGTCAGGAGGACTTCCTTGGGGGCTAGATCGTGAGAATTGTTGCGAAAATATTGCGATTTGCATTGGCAGTTGGCACATTGCGGGCAGACCCGGCAGAGTGGCATTCGCTGAATGAGGGCAGTCTAGAACGCTAGCGATGTGGCAAAGACTAACGCTTGAATCAGATCAGAGTCCAATCCACTAAAGTCGACGAGAAGCTGTAGAGCTTGGTGTTCAAGCTAGGCAAAAGTGTCGTGGGTTTAAGTTGTTGAGACTAATAACATTGTACTGATAATCTTTCATCGAAACCTGCGGCCACTGTTTTCCAACATTCAAGTTGTACATACCAGAATTTCTATAGCCCACGACCATGTCCCGCCACTCTCTTGCCTCTCAGGCTGTTTCATATCTCACATCCCCTCCCCTCCATTCTAAAGCTGTCATTTCAGCATACACCACCGCACGGGGATCACCCTGTCCAGAGAATACTGTTGCTACCAGCAGAAAACGATCTCTTGAGACTTCGAGTCCCTCCTCACTTGGCTCAGGCTGTGGGAAGGACGGTGCCACTGGCACTCCTCCCTCTCCCAAGAGACTGAAAGTGGCAATCACGTCTGTAAGTGTTTGGGATTAAGATCCAGTCAGTGTACTTAATTTCAAGCTTATTCCAAGTTCAACCTCAACAAGACCTCGGACGAAACGAGAGCCCACATGGAAGAGCAGATGCTCCATCTCGCTCGAACAAGTCGAAAGGTTTACGCCGCAAAAATCCACTACCAGCGCCTTCGTATGGAGGAGCTGGATGTGATCAAGTCCATCATGCAGGATGAGTTGGAAGTAAGCCAGGTGTCCTTCAGTGACACGGAGCGTCAAATAGGCCAGATCCGCCAACAACGGTTGGGCAAGCCCGGCGGGATAGCAGGCAATACCACTAGCAGTTTGGAACAATGGTCCCATATCTTAGACATCGATTCCACCACTCGTGCTGATTGTGATAGTGACTCGGACGCGGCCTCTAGTGCCTGCGCCGGGTCAGAATGAAGTGTAAACACCTGTCGTCGATGTACTGTAACACTCCTTTCTACCTCACACAATCCAAATCTGCGCAAGTTTGTATTCAATGAATCATTGCCGCATTTCCTCGTGCTTCGTATTGAGAACACGTTCGAGTTGACGGCAGCGGCGACCTCGAGAGCGGCTATCGGCGGAACCTCAGATCTAGCCCCTTTCTGACCTAGTGTCAGTTCACGAGAGATTCTGGAACTTAGTGAGTCTTTGCACGTAATACGACTCGGTTTCATTGAATTCTATTCCTCGCGATGATCATTTATATTGTTGGGGTGATCATTTGACGACGCGCAGCTTCTTCTTTTTGAATCCTGGCCTGCTGGCCTGCTGGTCTGCTGGTCTGCTGGTCTGCAGCACGTCTGCTATGGAGTGATGGCACGTAAGTCGTCCGTTTCCCTTTCGATCCGGTGCGAACCCATTCACACTCGCCGATCAAGATCACCCATCATCCGTATTCCCGGCCGAGCCCGTCAGCGTCCAGTCTGATGTATAAATATTCCTGAGTCCAGTGCTTGTAAGTCACACCTTCCGACAATTTTCCCCAATGCCTGACGACCCTCTTCAGCCGAGTCCTACTATCTCAGGTACGGCCGCTATCTGGGGTTCTGGCCATGACTCTACTAGTGGTCAGGTTGTAGTAAGCAGTCTTAATTTACTCCACTCGCCCTCACTTATCGTACCAAGTTCCAGCCTCGGCCTGAGTTTTCCCTCGCTGAACTTGAAGATCCTTTGAATCGCGTGTTCTTCGCTGCCAACAGTGGCACCTCGACCCCGGCGGTCCTGGCTGACCCGCGTTCCGAGTCCGCCGCGACCAGTGACAATTTGCACCCTTTGACCGGCCCCGGTCCTACTCGATCAAAACGACGTGGGGCTCGCACTGGAAAATCTCGCGGCAGTTCCAAGGCATCATCCGCGCCGAGCACTCTCTTGGTAGCTGGTGAGAGCCCGAGTCCGGATGACCCGAACTCGGGTTCGGGTACACTTCGAAAGAGAGACCTGTCTTTGCTCGACAAGGCGAATTTTAATAGAGCTTTCGACCTTTTAGTATTAGAAGTGCTTACAGAAATTGGCTGGGACTCGAGCTCAGAAAGATTCAAAGAGACTGTACACTCGTGCCTTAGTCAGGCATGCAGGGAGAATTTCCACTGTACGTTTTCAATTTCTGGGAGGTAGTAGTATTACACTGACGCTCAACTGAACCTTTCAGACACTTTAGGGAGCGAAGAGTTGGGCGCACTGGTAAGTAAAATCCTTTTCAATTCTCAGGTTCCACTAAGAATTCGGATGTAGTTTGTATCCGGCCTTCAGACACTCCGGAGCAAGATAGGGCAGGCCGCCGTCGCCCGGGCAAAAACGGACTTCAATGTGGGCGAAATAATCGATCCCGACGGTATCCTCCCAGTCGAGGAGAAGGAGAGCGCAATCGTGCAATACCGCGAAAAGATAGTTGATCCCAACAACTGGATGGAATACTTTCTGCACCATTACGACGACCAGGTTGTAAGTAATGTGTATCAATATCTAAACTAACTCGTTTAATTTGTTCTTTGTTTGATTCATTGAAGGGATTCTCATTCTTCGCCAATCCGATCTTTCAAGATTTCCACATTCGGTTCTGGTACGACAACTCTAGTTCTCCTGTTAGCCGGCTAGCCGAGATCGAATCGTGGACCAAGACGCCACTGAAAATGCTCGCGACGTCGGCGTGTGCTGTAAGTACTTATACTATTAAGCATAGTCGTTGAAAACCATACTGACTATAAGCATCGCGCAGCTAACCTATGGCATCCACCACGCGTCAGGAGCGATGCAGCCAAACGCAAACTCGACATCACAACGGACACCAGTTCGCTTTTGCAAAAAGTACAATCCTGTTCAAGAAGATATCCTCGTCGGAATGCACGCCGCCTTGGCGTATAACGACGAGGACGTGCGCCACAGATTCGATCAATTGCTCTTTGATCTCCATAAAAAAGGAATGTAAGTCCAGATCATCATATCTACCTATCAAATCCCTGCTTACACGTAAATAGGGCTCTTCGCGCACAGCATTGCGAGCTCAAGGCGGCGTCCAGCATCACGGCCTTCTACCTCCCTTCCCCGGAGGAGTTGAAGGCGGCTTACAACGCCCGGCGGGTCCAACACTCAGTCTCTCAAGTGGACGAATCCCAACACGACAAGGATTGCGGCGCGAATATGATGCTCGACAAACACCGGGACTACTACAACATGAATGTGGGCGGTTCCGATTGGATCATCCCAGACCTTGGATTGTAGGATGATCGGATCGCCATATACTATGTACAATGTACTCTGATCGATGTGTAACTGTAACAATATTCCTGTGATTGACACTGATTGTGTATATAATGCTCCCGTTGTCCTCCGCGCTCGACGTTTCGCCCATGTACACGGGTCGCTCATAACGCAAAGCGTCGGGACGACACAAATATCTGTGCGTTATCTTCAGGATTCAGCGCGCACTTTAGCCGGGAAGGGGGGGGGTGCAAGCGATGGCTCCCCAGGGCTTAGCATGGCCGCCCTGCCAGCTGATCGTTTGCGCACCCTGGGCCCGCAAATACGCCTGCTCTCGCCCACGCTCATCCACACGCATCTGCACGCGTGCCGTCCCCTGCAGACCGGTGAACCCGACTAGGATTCTGGGCGATCGGGACCATATTCCTTCAGCAGTACTATACCGTGTTTGATTTCAACAGCGAGTCACCACGAGTCAGATTAGCAGAGCTTACACCGAGTTGAAGGCAATACGCTATACCAAGCAAGTTAGATACATACTACGCGCCATTGCAGTGGTTTTTTCATCTGATTGTAGTAGGTAATCCGAGTCATTGGTACCACATACTAGTACGAACTCAAAATCTTCCTCCATGCGTACCGGAAGACGGCGACGACCGCGGCGGAAATATAAATGATGCGCGCTACGCATTCTGCCTCTGTTGTGAACGCCTACGCCCGTACCCGCCCCCAACGACGGCTTGTCCTTGTTTGGTCTAACAGACTTTCCAACATAGTTACTCTTGTGCGCGTCCCCAATTGCAAACTCCCTGCTTCCAGTCTTCACCCCCCAGTCCCAATCCAAAATCCAAAGACGACCTCCTCTCGCTCGACTTTCACACTCCCCAGGACCCCAGCCCGCCAAGGACGTCAAGCAAGACATTCTCGCAGTCTTTTCAACAGCCCCGTCCGCACCTTCTGCCGCTCCATCGAATGTATGGGACAGTTTTCCTCCATGACGTTGGCTTCGTCTGCATGGGACCCTCTTTCTGGGCACGCACCAGAGCAGCAACCGCAGCAGTTAGCATGAAGAGTTCCACCGCACAGTTCCCAATACGAGTCCGGGCGCTAACTTACGGGTTGGGGCGCGAGAGGGCTCCGCCGCTGCCATGTGAACGGCAACGAAATGCTTGCGGCATAGTCAACGACAACGACGACGAAAAAAGACGACGTGTTTGGAGACTTGTGGGCGACTTCAAGTAAGCGGCGGGCACTCGTAACATATTCTTATACACTTCAACTGTTTGATATAGATACCTTTCCGTAACCTGACATTTTCCGTCCTACGCCACCGCATATACTGCAAGGTTATTGGCGTGAAAATAGAGCAATATGGACCGGCCAAAACTCACCTTTTCGATTAAGCTCCGCGCAATCGGATGGAAAGCCTCCTTGTGCGCTTCAGTATACGTCCTCACCGCCAAGTCCCTATCGACACTCGCCACCGTCCGGAACACCGGTCGTGTTCGGGTCATTTCCCGTTCTAGCGGTGATCGCACCCTACTGCAACTGCCTACCGTCTTTGCCCCGGCAACCCAGGTCATCGAAATGGCTGTCTTCGGTAACAGACTCGCAGGAGTGACCTCGGACGGTGGTTTCGTCGTCTGGGAACTCCCCAAGGTCATCACCGACGACGTCCCGTACGTGCTCATCTGCCTTTTGGTGGTTCATTCGCGCTGACACGTCTCACATCCAGTGGACAGCTCCTGCTATGCATCGTGCCGAGCGCAGACACCGATCCTTTGCACTCGGTCAAATGGCATCCCAAATAGGCAGACACTCTGGCCGTCGCTTCCGAAACGAGGATGTATTTAGTGGACTTGGCTGACGCTGCGCGTACATTCAGGGGCAAACCTCTGCCGCAAGTAGAACTTAACCGCATTTCCCAAGTTTTCTCTATTCCTTCGGTAAGTGTCTCACAATCCCACCTTGGTTGACTGACTGACGTACTCTCGCAGCGCCTGGTTGCGTTCGACTTTGACGTTCCTCACTTTGCCAGTGCGCTGGCCACGATTTCTGAGGATTCGACTCTCACGTTGTGGAACGTTCACGACAAGAGTGCGTTTTGGATACTCCGCGTCCGTGGAGACGATCTTCCGTCCTCGTTGACCTTTATCGATGACGGCATTCTCATCGGCCGCAAGAACGGCACCGTCTTCCAATTGCGCTCCGTTATCTCAAAGAACGTGCTTTCCACTCTCAAGTTTGTCAACGGTACCAAGGAAGATCCAGACATGTTTGGCCACGTCAACTACGACTCGAGGATCCAGACGTTGTGGGTTGCCAACAATCGCAGGGACAGTTTGATCGCGTTGAAGATCGGGTTCGACGTCTCTGCTACACCGTCTGGCGAACTCGTGCGGGGCGGCTTCTTTGAACAGTTTGTCGAGTTCTCTGGACCGAAGCCCACCATCCAATCTTGTCATTATTTCTGCGGATGCCGATCCCACTGGGGACGAAGCTCATGCTGCTAAAGTGCCACCGGGTGAACTCGCGCTCGTCGCATTTTCCGTTCATTCCACCGACGTCGACCAGGTTCTCGTACGCAAGGAATGGTACGAGAGCGCGCTCGTCAGCGCTGTTACCAAATTCCCTACCCACGCACAACCCCTGGTCTCGTCTTCGGTGCCTCTTGACGTCAAACCGCCTCGCCAGGCTCCTGCTGTTATCAGCGGTCCCGTATTGGTTCCGCAGCAGGTCCCTCTTGTCATTCCTCCTGTCGGCAAAACTTTATCCGGCCTTTCAACACGCCGTCACCCCCGTCAACCTCGTCGCCCATGACCCACTGGCACCGTGCCGCAGTAGGCCCGTATGCAGCGCGACTCGGTAGAACCCTTCGCCTTTCTTTGTAACCGCGGGTATCTCGGTTGGTCGGCGTACAGCGCCAGGTTGTCGTCCAGCCCTTTGCGCACGATCAAGTACGAAAAATCACGTTGGGCGGGTGTATGGAGGTGCTACTGGAGGACACTGTAGGTCGTCCAGCCTACGTTGAGCCAAAAATGGCTTGCCAAGGGGAGGATAGTTATTTGTAGAACGTGAGGCGACGAAACGCTGACATGGCCAGACTTTCTTCACTGATCGAAAACAATGTGTAGATGGCATCACCAACACACCGCCCTTCGACCATCGTCCGCTCTGCCTTGCACTGGAGGCAAACTTGGTGACATGCACCATCAAGAGTTTTCTCGGTTTGATCAATCCATTTTGTGGGTCTAGACTCTTTCGTGAAACTCTTCACCCATACCTGTTTCGATGATCCGAATGTACTTCATCAATTTGATTGTTATTCGGTTAGTTCCTGGACGTGATGTCATCCCGACATCTATTTAAGTCAGGCGCACGTACTTGATGGTATCTGTCCTCCTCCACATTTACTACCCAATGTTCTTCAAGGTGATCACGATCGTTGCCGTTGCAGTGGCTATTTTCGTTCTGGCTGCCCAAACACCTAATCCTAGGGGGAAAAGCGAATCCCTCAACCAACTTCTCACCAGCCGATCGCTTGCGTGCGCACCCACTCTCCCAACTGACCGTGTGCCTACTGCCGCCTGCCTCCACGCTCCCCCCTTTACCACTGCGTGTGGATGTACACGCGCCCCTTCGTCCTTCCCTCCCGGTCGGGTGTGCACATGCGCGCACCCTCGCACGCCCCTGCTCTCGCAATGTCTCGTGGACACGCACGACCACCTTCCCTCGCTCACCCTCTCACATGGCTAAAGATGCAACGCTTGTAAGAACTGGTATCATTGAGTGTGCGCGGGGAACGTCGAAACAATGACAAAAGGCAAGTCTATGCTTAAGCTGTTGCCGGAACAGCCGTAATAATGTGTGCATACGAATAGGCACTGCAAATCGTGTGTTATCGAGAAATTTCTCGGACGATCACATTCAAGCCACAGCTTACGAATCCAAATCGGCATGCAAGCGCGCGCAGTTCGACTATGCCAACTTGAACGTAGGTGTCGAAGCTGACCCGAGTAGATGGTTACGGGTCATCCCGTCGAAACCAATCAAGGATCACGATAGGGTTAGACGTCGTAATCGAGTGGGTGGAGAGCGACGAAAGTGCAATGCGCGAGCCTATCGTTATCGAGGATTCAGACGGGTTCAGGATGAAAATATCGGATGCTAACTTCACGGTATCGAATGTAGCAGATATTGTGGGTCACGAGTCCCCTGTAGAAGTCATGGGTGTGATCATCTATTCAGCCTACGCCGCATGCCCATATGCCTTTTGCTGATGTCGCAACTCAGTCAAACACTTCGGGTTGGATCCCGGGAGATGGGCAGAGTACTACAGAGACAGAGTACGCAACGTAATTTCGCCTAAAATCTCGGGAAACGGCTCTCGCGGATCAAGTAGTGCCACCGTGACTAGTCCGTGATACCGATTCTCGCGTAGGACTGCCATGTTGACTTTGCTCGTCAGCGTATTATCACATTCTCAACGGATGCAAGGCATAAACTACCCTTCTAATGTCTTGCGTAATTTCTATAACTTTATTCGCCCCACCGTTGCGAATTTGGCTACATACGAGCGAGAGTCCGGAACAGAACTGCAAACGACTACATGGCTAGGTGACATGGTCGACGAAGTTGTCAAGGACACCCTTCATCCGGGAAATACTATGATCATTCCAATAGGTTCAAGGGATACGTGCTGTCGTGCAGTCTAGTACTTTCCATCGGTTCGCACAATTACAGAAAACTTCTCAGCACACGCCTGCAGACTCACTTTTTTAGGAGGCAACTTTTTGGATTCGTACAATATTGCTATGCGTAGGTATGAAGCTTCACGTCTATATCCCGTAAAACTTTACTTGGTCGACAGAACTCAGTAGTCAAAATCGAGGACGCAACGCATGTCCCAAAGAAATTCCGTTTTCCCCACTTTACCAAGTATCAATGATTTATTCTGCCCATTCGACGTCGTGGCTAACACTTTCCTCAGACTGTGCTAGTACATGGCGGGCAATATCTCCACGATCTCCAGGCCAGATAAATTCTCCTCTCGAGTTATGGAGTCGCTAGAGGTTCTTTCCTCGTATCTTATTTTCGAAGTACAAGTCATGGGAACGAGGAACCCAATCAGCCAAACGGGATACAAAAGATCAGGTGGACGTGACTTGGTACCAGACATGGATGGACACCCGCTGTGAGTTTACTCTCCTCCTCGCCTGACCTTACATCACCACACCTTACAGTCGCTCTTCTCTCTTTCACCTCTCCGGTTAGTGTCTTGTTCTATCGTCACCCTCATGCCGACATTCCAATATAGCCGAAATTGATGCCTCAATTACCAAGGAGCGTGAATTCGTCGAATGTATCAAAGAACTCAACACTAGCCTCGCTGCCTTTCGCTCTGCCTTCACGAGTACAGAGAACGCAAGCAAGATGAAGTTGATGGCCTCCGCGCAGAACTCCACGCGCTAAAGGTGTATTCTCTACCCCCCTCACCCTTGTCTGCAGGGACAAGAGAAACGCATCACCTGCCTCTTGGACGGCGATGGTACTATACTTCCCCCGACCTCATCACTCAAGGACAAGAACGGCAGCTGCACGCTCGTTGACCGAGCGTGTCCGCCACACCTTCGCCTCAGAACTTGGCCACGAAAAGTTTCATCTCTGTGTCTACCTCTTTTACAACAAGCGCGGCCTCCTCGAAACCATCGGCAAAGCAGGCCTGTGAAGTCGTCGGATTCAATCAAGCTGCCGAGCGCTTCCTCATCGTCGACGTCGGAGGTAGCAAGGAGGCCGCAGACGCAAAAATTAAAGGTTCTTCTCTTTTTGCTTTTGGACGTCGTCCACTTCTTCCTCCCAGTTCATCTCGAAGATAATATTCGCCTTCCTCAAACTCACAAATTTATATTTGGAGGTATCTATATCCCCTTTTTCTTCGTCCCCTTCTCTCACTTCCATTCCTAGGATCACACGACATTGGATACGTTAATCTTCTTTGTTCCGTCATCACCGAAGGTTTCCGAGATAAACTCATTCTAATGCCTGGTTACACCGATGTCGCCCTCGACATCAAACCACTCTTGCTTCCCCCTGCCGATAGAATCAAAGATGCACCTGTGCTCACTAGAGAGCTGAGGTGGCGTGTCATCGGACTGGCGGCAGTGACGACAAGCGACGACGAAGAGCATGAGAGATTGAATAAGAAGGCAATGACCAATGGGTATACAAATACGAACTGAATCAAGAGGAAATTGCAGTCGCTCGTTGAGATGTAGTGCCCCACTTTGGACACGACGCGCGCATTTTGCGAGTTGAACCTGACCATAACAACGGTCCACGGGTTCCGAGACGTCCCGAGTCAAGCTCGTATTCGGATAGATACTAGTATGGTTTGATGGCATCATGGGATGAGGGCAAGTTCGATCTTCGTGCGATTCCTTTAAAGACGTGGAACGATGATCTCTGGTTTTCATTATATCCTCTTTCATTTTCAGACTGTGCCCATGTTCTCGTCGAACGATGACATTACCTTGTTTACAAGGTCACTCACCCGGACAATTGTGGCTGATGTAGCCCAAATTTAACACCCGTGGAAAACAATTACATAACACTATGAACTGTCCTCCGACTCGACTCTTCACCTCAACAACTT
>JBBPNU010000328.1:0-19286 GCA_038091055.1 Leccinum angustisporum
CTCGGTACGTATTTCAAAAATTCCTATGCTAGGACTGGGATTCTCAAAGGTGGCGAACAGCGCACCCTCTTTTTCATATGCGCGTGCAACGAAATGTTCTTCGTCTCCCTTTATCTCATGAAGTGGATACACACCCCTATCTCTGACTCCCTCCCTCTCGATGGCGTTCCGTTCCTGGCGTATGTGGCCCCCTACACGTGGCCTCAAGTACTAGCGCTCGTGTCTTTCCCTATATGCTTGCTGAAGAACGTCATCAACCTCGTCCAGCTTTGGAAGGCAAGCAAAATTCTCGTCGGCGTGGACCTGGCCGAGAGGGCTGCCGCGCGCGAAAAAAGTCTATAAAGGGGACAAGCACGTTTGGGGCGAGCCAGAGTTTGAATTCACATCTAGACGGGAGGATTTTCTGCCGCTGCACGAATACTATTTTACTCGATCGCAAAGGTCCGGAAGCAGCACTCACATTACACGTGAACCCACCGTACTTTTGTTGCTATTTTACACAACTACTGTGACTCGCTGCAAAATGCATCCGCGACCCCCTATGCTTGATATGTTAGCTTACAAGTACATACATACTGCGTAATGGGATTTCTCATCTCTTCTCGTAGTGACGTCCATCTACTTGTCTTCGGACGTCTCAGCAATCTTCCTCGCCGATATGCGGGTCCATATCTCAGCTTCCTTCTTCCGGAGATGAGCAACGAGACAATGATCAAACTGCAAAACGAAGCACGCGTCAAGATGCAGAAAAAAGATTGGATAACCCGACGCACAGCAGCTTTGAAATCCATGTTGGTAGGCATGCGACAGACACTACAAGCCACCTTGACAGGCGAGCGACACAGCTCGTCGTACGTGACTCTGCTCGGGTTCTTTCCCATCCGTTTGATCAGATTCTCAACTTTTCGGGACACTCGAACATCAACCCGGAGAACGGCGGTATCCCGCGGAAGCCAGGGCCACGTATATTCCAACTGGAGGCTTTCAGAAATGGACATCTTGGACGTATTCCGCTTTTCGTTGTACCTCTCCTTGTATAGGTGCGGATGGGACAGTGCTTTATCAAACACTAACCGTTCGTTGCACTGTTTGCAGCGGAAAATGACTGAGGGGAGGCTAGACGGTTTCGATAGAGGAGAGAGATTCAACCTTTCCCGAGCAAACGACTCGAGTTCTTCTACGGCGTCCGAGCTCCATTTCCGCATCGCTTGAGGTACCACACGGGATAATCTCTTCTTCGCATCGTCTTGACGTTCCTCATAAGACTCTGTCTCCACATCGTTTGGGAGCCTGAGGTAGGAATGGACATCGCTTTCTAACATCTTGCGTACAACCGACAACATGGCGATGTCGACGGTCTCAGGTTTCACCTTCACAGCAGGGTCCTTTACGAGCTCTTCTCGAATGCTTGGGATTGTGTCCATGTATGCGAAGAAATGACGGTTCCAGACCCACTCCTCATTGGCTACTTCCAACTGAGGCTTAATCTTGGCCCATTCTAAAAAAGATCAAGTCATCTTGAGTCTAACAATCCGCAATGATTTACTAACCGGCAGGCGTCAAGGGTTCGGGTTTCCTTACTTCCGGCAATTTCGAAAAATAGGGGATTGTAGATATATCCCTCTTTACCGACTTCAGTTCTGAGAGCATATGCTTTACGATGCTAATCTGGACATCAGGGCCCACGGCGACGAGCAGTTAATCAGGACTCACTCCTGTCTTCTTTGTTCCCTCACACGCGTGAGGTGCGAAGCCTTGGCATACAGTCTCCCTTCCTCCAAGTTCTCGCAAAGTCGTGCGTGCTGATGGTGGATGACGCTTGAACGGTTATCTCGAGGACGAACCAGAATGACCCACCTTCCGAACAGAGTCCCAAAATTTGTTCTGTTCGGCCACAAACTCATCCATAGGAACCCCTTTTGGTCGTTTACGACTCTTGGCGGTTTTCAAATCTAGTCGAGAACAGACAGCGGGAAAGGAATTTGAGGTGACTGCGATTGCGAAATCAGTGTCGTCAGTGTCACCAGTCTTGTCAGAGTCATCAGCGGCGAAGTCTAACTGGTAGTGAGTTGAGGTCGTTGGGAGTTTCACATCGCAAGTATCAGCGTGGGGTGAGCGATAAACAGAGCGCGGGCGCGGGATTGTCCTGGATAGAAGCTGTTGAGAGAGCGATGACAGACACCGTGACCCTGCTCAGTGACTCGTACGAACATGTCTTGCCAGCAGTTCGAACAACATCGCATCCGCAGTTGCCACTCGACGGTCTCGCAGGGATTGAAGCACCCCTGGGTACAATCAGCATCAGTCAGCTCGGCGGAGTGGAGGAATGACTCACGTGGCAAACTGGAACGAAAGCAAGGTGCGTGTATGCGGGTGCTGAGATGTGATCCGGGCAAGTAGGGATACTACGGTAGCCACCGACATTGCTAATGACGCTCTTCCACAGCGCAGAACATTTATTGCGGTTTAAGAGGAAGGCACGTAACCCCTTTGTGGTCCTGCAAAGATGGAGGAGGTCCAAGGGTTCCAGATAGGGGAAGATCTGCTCCGAGGATATGGTTAGTACTACCGTAACAGTCTAAACTGAGCAGCGCGCTGACCTCGACAAGCACGTCAATGGGCATGTTAACGAGCAGTTGCTTGTTCTCTTCTGGCTTTGCGTTGTGCGCTGCCCTACGTTCGATTGACCGCGGTGTCATGATCGTGAATGAAAAGCATACGATTTACGTAATGAGCGCCACACATTATGCATACCAACACATACTACATTCAAGTTGGTCGTAAGGTATACAGCTGATCGCCACACCTCCTTGAGGAAATTGAGGAAACCGTAGCGCAGCAGTACCTCGTCTTTTCCTGGGGAATCCACAAACACCAACCACTCCACGGCCATCAAACAGTCACGGTTTAGGAACACGGAGCGTTTTGTTGACCATCGCAGCAGCCCACATGGCAAAGACGACACTGACCGGGTGCACGTCTCCACGGCCACCGGATGGGCCCCACAATGTCACGAGTCCGCCTGGTATGCCAGCTTTTCCCTCTATCCAGCCTTGGCGAGTCCAATAGTACAGAATGGCGACGAGGGCAAGGGAAGATGGGATGGGAAGTCCTTCTAAGTACCGCGCTTTCCCTGCGCCATCTTTGGGAACGAGCGATACTGTCGCATTGAAGCGGGCGAGGCGGGCTAGTTCACAACATATGAAGTCCCGTCGATCACCGACTCGGACAGCCACGACAAATCCACTAATTCAATTGATTTGCCTATGCCGCATTTCCACGATCCTGCTCACCACCGTCCAAACCATACCCAGAGCGCTTCCTCACAATCCATCCTAGACACCCATTCCAGACACCGTCCAATTTCAGCGGCAGTCGTCCCATCCAAGACGCACTGGCAGTCCCAATCCGATGTTTCCATGTCGTCACAATCGCAGTCATCTTTTAAGTCTTCGCTCCTGCATGACTCTCCCTCGCCCGAATTTTACCTTTCGCCAACAAAGCCCATGTCGAGTGATAGACCCAATCCCACTTTCCGTGCCCTTCCTCTCGTCGCTAGCGACCTCAAAACAACTCATGCCGTAGTTTCGCACTCCTCCATCAAGCCGAACGATCGAGGGAAGGAGGTATTGTATTTCGAGATCGAATTAGATTCTGGCAAAGGCAAGGAACCTTAGAAAGTGGAGAAACTATATCCTGACGTGCTGGGTCTGGACCATTGGCTGAGGACTGCCGTCGGAAAGGGTGCCTCAAAGAGAATTGCAGCCCTTCCAGAAGGCAAACTCTGGCAGGATCACGCGCCCGCAAAGTCTGACCCGCGTTCGGTAAGTGAGAGTTGTCGGATAAAGCCTAGTCCGAAGTTGAACGCGATTCCCCTTAGGTCGCTCTAGAGTTAATTGATCTTCCCGTCAGGCACTTCGTCGAGTGATAGACGAGAAAAGGCAAAGTCGAGGTTATTTTGGAACTTTGGCAGACCTGTCGACAAACTCCCGCTGTCTGCTCCTTCTGCCGTGTTTGGAGTATCCATCGAGGAGTCCCTCAAGGTCTCCGAGATCGCACGTCTACCGGCAGTTATCTTCAGGTGTATTCAGTATCTGAAACAAAACGGGCTGACCAGGTGGAGGGTATTTATCCCTTGAGTCTGAGCTCTGTTATGATCAAGAGTCTGAAGGACAGATTCAATACTGGTATGTCGGACCACTTGTTCAGGTACTACTACATTGCGCTAATGAACGGGACGTAGATCTCCTAGCTTCGGACGAGTATTGGGATCCTCACGCCATAGCTGGCCTGCTGAAAATCTTCCTTCGAGAGTTACCTGCCAACATCTTGACGCGCGACTTGCACACTAGATTCCTCTCTTTAAGGGGTCGGTCTATCTTCGTTCTTCTTGGCTTCGAACAGCACTTGGTAGTACCTGCAGACTTTGTGGATCCACAAGAGCGCATTTGGGAACTCATCACATCTGATTGCGTCCCTACCGATCGCCAACTACAATTTACTTTGCGCGTTGACCGCGCATTTGATCCTCATTGTACAAAACTCGATCGTCAATAGAATGAACATGCGAAACATCGGCATCGGCATCGTCTTCAGTCCTACACTGGGTATACCTGCGGGCGTCTTCAGCCTGATGCTTGGAGAATTTAACCAGGTTTTCAACATTGATGCTGCCAATAAAGTGGGCGAGGGTGAAGCAGACAAGGACGACGAACTCAGTCGGCGAAACAGCCGACAATACTCGGATACGGCGGCGGACAAGCTCCTCGGTTTGGTGGGCAGAACATTGCGCAGTTCGTGGTTGTCTTGTTCTGTAAGGGCACACGGTGGTTCTGACATTCGTCACCTTTGTAGCGTCGACGGACGAGACTCCTTCCGAAGACAGCGATAGTCTTTCGCTTTACGAGAGCGGTAACGATTCGACGGAAAACGATTCGACGGCGGAATCGAGTCAGACGTGCTCGAGCAATCCCTCTCAGAAGTCGAACCTCCTCACTCTTGCTTCAGCCGAGTTGTTGGGCGTACAATTGAGGTCGCGCATGCAGCCCACGTCGCTGCGAGCCGCGGGCTCAACATCAACGTGTCCAAGCGGAGTAACCCGACACAGTCGAGTCATGGGTCTCCCTGTACTATCACCGCGACCCTCGATGGATGCCGGTCCTTCTCCGGTTCCCTCGCCGCTGCAAACTGCGAGACAACGTTGACGTGGATGAGATGGCATTTTGTTTTTCTTCGTTTGGGCAAACGTTTGTCGTTTATGAACATGTGTATCGTTCCGTCGTTTCGTATGTCGATACCTTTCTTTTCTTTTTTTTTCGCCTCCCTTTTGACCTTCTGGTATATATGTACCCTCTTTCTGACTACTAGCTTACTGCGTGAGCATGTGCATGATGTAGGGACGCTACAAATGAGCTGTGTCCGGATGCTGCGAACCTCGCCGAGAGCGTGATCAGTCATGGTGACGCTGTTTCGTATTAGAAAGATCAGTAGTACATCTGATAGCGTCACACAAAGACGCTGATTACCAGCAATTTACCCTGGTTCTTCGCGCCCTCGTCGCTAACTAGCTGCATCTTGGCAGATGCCGGTGTATATCTTCCCCGACTCCCACGAAGTGGGGAAGGTTTTGGGCCCCTCAAACATTCTCGATCGGCCGACCAACTTTGTTTGCATTCGTGGTTGGCTTGTCTGGTGCGCGTCTCGCGTGCTGCTCCACTCTTATGATTCATGAGTTGCTGATAGGCTTCTGGGATTGAGTCATTGTGGTGTATTCACAGAATGTCATCCGCGACCCCCTATGCGGCCTGATTCACGTTAGCTTATAAGTACATACATACTGCGTAATGGGACCTCTCATCTCTTCTTCTAGTCACATCCCTGCCAGTGAGCTGACATCTACTTGTCTTCGGACGTCTCAGCAATCTTCCTCGCCGATATGCGGGTCCATATCTCAGTTCCCTTCTTCCAGAGATGAGCATCGAGGCAATGATCAAACTGCAAGAGGAAGCACGCGTCAAGATGCAGAAAAAAGATTGGATAACCCGACGTACAGCTGCTTTGAAATCCATGTTGGTCTGCAAGCGACACAGACTACAAGCCACTTTGACAGTCGCCGAGCGACACAGCTCGTCGTACGTGACCCTGCTCGGGTTCTTTCCCATTCGTCTGATCAGATTCTCGACCCTTTGGGATACCGTGACGTCAATCTGCAGAACGCCAATGTCCCGGGGAAGCGAGCTATAGTACTTCACCAGGAGCCTTTCATGAATGGACATGTCGGACGTATTCCGCTCTCCGTCGCACCTCTCCTTGTATAGGTGCAGATGGGACAGTGCTTTGTCGAACACTAACCTTTCGTTGCACTTCTTGCACCGGAAAATGACCGAGGGGAGGCGAGACGGTTTCGACAGAGGAGAGAGACTCAACCGTTTCCGAACAAACGACTCGAGTTCTTCTACTACGGCGTCCGAGCTCCATTTCCGGATCGCTTGAGGTACCACATGGGATAATTTCATCATTGCATCGTCTTGCAAAGAAATCACTGGCAAATAAGTATTCTCCGCATTGTCTGGGTTCAGGTAGGAATGGACATCGCTTTCTAACATCGAGCGCACAACCAACAACATGGCGATGTCGATCGTCTCAGGTTTCACCTTCAAAGTAGGATCCTTTGTGAGCTCTTCTTGAATGTCTTGGATTGTGTACCTGTATGCGAGAATATGACGCATCCAGACCCACTCCTCATTGGCTTTCACCAGCCGAGGCTTAATTTTGGCCCATTCTAAAAAGATAAGTCATCGTCTAACACTCCGCAATGACTTACTAACCAGCAGGCGTTAAGGGTTCGGGTTTCCTTACTTCCGGCAATAGCGAAAACATGGGGGTTTCAGATATATCTCTCTTTATCGGGTACAGTTCTGAGAGCATATTCTTGATGCTAATCTGGACATCAGGGCCAACGGCGACGAGCAGATATTGAGAACACACTCTTGTCTTCTTTGTTTCCTCACAAACGTGAGGTGCATAGCCTTGGCTCTCAATCTCCCTTCCTCCCAATTATCGCAAAGTCGTGCGTGCTGATGGTGGATGACGCTTGGACAGTTATCTCGAGGACGAACCAGAATGACCCACCTTCCGAACAGAGTCCCAAAATTTGTTCTGTTCGGCAACACACTCATCCATAGGAACCCCTTTTGGTTGTTTACGACTCTTAGCGGTTTTTAAATCTAGTCGAGAACAGACAGCGGGAAATAAACCAGAGGTGACTCCAATTGCGAAATTAGTAGTATTGTTAGACTCATGAGCGGCGAAGTTTAACTCGTAGTGAGTCGAGGTCGTTGGGAGTTTCACATCGTAAAGATGGGTGTAGGGTGGGCGATAAACAAGCGGATATGGGATCGTCCTGGAAAGAAGTTGTTGAGAGAGCGGTGACACTCTGCTAGGTGACTCGTACGCACATATCTTTCCAGCAATTCGAGCAGCATCGCATCCGCAGTGCCCACTCGACGGTCTCGCAGGGATTGAAGCACCCCTGGGTACAATCGGCATAAGTCAGCTCGGATTGGAGGAATGACTCACGTGGCAAACTGGAACGAAAGCAAGATGCGTGTATGCGGGTGCCGAGATGTGTTCCGGGCAAGTAGGGAAGCCATCGACGTTGCTAATGACGTTCTTCCACAGCGTAGAGCATTTGTTGCGGTTCAAGAGGAAGGCACGCAACCCCTTTGTGGTCCTGCAAAGATGAAGGAGGTCCAAGGGCTCCAAATAGGGGAAAATCTGCTCCGGTCATTAGAGCAGCCTGAGTCTAAATTGGGCGGCGCGCTGACCTCGATAAGCACGTCGATAGGCATGTTAACGAGTAGTTGCTTGTTCTCTTCTGGCTTTGCGTTGCGCGCCGCCCTACGTTTGATTGACCGCGGTGCCATGATAGCTTCAACGAAAAGTACGCCGTGAATGAAAAGGGGTTTCAAGTTCTCAATGCATACATTGATTTACGTAATGAGCGCCCTGGCGGAGACCAGATCCTCCACGACCGCCGACAGTCACGGTTTATGGTTTTACTGACCGTCGCAATAGTCTATACTATGGGACACTGATCGGGTGGACGCGGGATGATCAACGAGACAATGATCAAACTGAAAAACGAAGCACGCGTCAACAGTAGAAAAAAGATTGGATAACCCGACGCACAGCAGCTTTAAAATCCATGTTGGTCGGCAAGCGACAGACACAACAAGCCACCTTGACAGGCGAGGCACACATCTCACCATACGTGACCCTGCTCGGGTTCTTTCCCATCCGTTTGATCAGATTCTCAACCTTTCGGGACACTCGAACATCAACCTGGAGAACGTGGATATCCCGCGGAAGCCACGTGTATTCCAACTGGAGGCTTTCATGAATGGACATCCTGGACGTACTCCGCTTTTTGGTATACCTCTTCTTGTGAAGGTGTTGATGGGACAGTGCTTCGTCAAATGTTAACCTTTCGCTGTCAGCACACTGATTGCAGCGGAAAATGACTGAGGGGAGGCTAGACGGTTTCGAGAGAGGAGAGAGATTCAACTGTTCCCGAGCAAACGACTCGAGTTCCTTTACGGCGTCCGAGCTCCATTTCCGGATCGCTTGAGGTACCACACGAGATAATTTCTTCTTTGCATCGTCTATGGTAAAGTCGGAACGGATGCTGCTTTCTACCATCGAGCGTACGACCGACAACATGGCGATGTCGACGGTCTCAGGTTTCACCTTCACAGCAGGGTCCTTGATGACCTCTCCTTGAATGTATGTGATTGCGGACTTGCATGTGCCAATACGATCTAGCCAGATCGTCATCTCCTTGACTTTCTCCAGCCGGAAAATGAGGCGAGGCTGAATCATGGCCCATTCTAAAAGGGTCAAGAAATCTAGCAAGAAATCTAACAACACTGCGTAATGATGTACTAACCGGTAGGCGTCAAGGGTTCAAGTTTGTTAACTTCCGGCAATTTCGAGAAACCAGACAGGTCACTCTGTGTCCAACCCTGTTTTGAGAGCATACGCTTGATGCTGATCTGAACGTCAGGGCTCGCAGCGACCAACAGTTGATCAGAAACACACTCTTGGATTCTTCGATCCCTCACCCGCGTGAGCTGCACGCCCTTGACTCTCAATATCTCTCTGTGCCAACCTTGACAAAGTCGCGCGTGCTGAAGGTGGACGACGCTTGAACAGTTGTCTCGAGGACGAGCCACGATGACCCACCCACCTTCACAATAGAATCCCAAAGTTTGTTCTGTTCGACCACGAACTCACTGATAGGAACATCTTTTGGTAGTTCGCGACTCATGGCGACTTCTACATCTAGTCGAGAGCAGACAGCGGGAAAGTAATCCACGCCGACCCTAACGTCCGAATTATTGTCCATTAACGTGGAGTGTCTCGAGGTCATTGGAAGATTCAGGCGTTCAAGATCGGCGTAGGGTGGGAGATTAACAGGCGGGTGTGGGATCGTCCTGGAAAGAAGCTGTTGAGAGAGCGGTGACACCCTGCTAAATGACTCGTACGAACATGTCTTTCCAGCAGTTGGAGCAGCATCGCATCCGCAGTTCCCACTCGACAGTTTCGCATGGACCGAAGCACCCCTGGATACGATTGGCCCATCAGTCAGCTCGGATTAGAGGAATGACTCACGTGGCAAACTGGAACGAAAGCAAGGTGCGTGTATGCGGGTGCCGAGATGTGATCCGGGCAACTAGGGAGACCGTGACCACGGTAGCCACCGACATTGCTGATGACGCTCTTCCACAGCGCAGAACACTTATTGCGGTTCAAGAGGAAGGCACGCAATCCCTTTGTGGTCCTGCAAAGATGGAGGAGGTCCAAGGGTTTCAAATAGGGGAAAATCTGCTCCGGTCATTAGAGCAGTCTAAATTGGGCAGCGCGCTGACCTCGATAAGCACGTCGATGGGCATGTTAACGAGCAATTGCTTTTTCTCTTCTGGCTCTGCGTCGCCCGCCGCCCTACGTTTGATTGACCGCGGTGCCATGATAATGATAGCTTAACGCAAAGCACGAAGATTCAAATCACGCATACGATTTACGTAATGAGCGCCACAAGTAATAGCAAATCCACAATGCATACACATACATTCGTCGTAAGGTGTCATCGAATCATACAGCTGGCCGCCACGCCTCCTTGAGGAAACCGTGGCACAGCAGTACCTCGTATTTTCCCGGGGAATCCACAAACACCAACCACTCCACGGCCATCAAATGGTCACGGTTTAGGAACACGAAGGGTTTTGCTGACCATCGCAGCAGCCCACATGGCAAAGACGACACTGATCGGGTGCACGTCCCCCCGGCCGCCGGATGGGCCCCACAATGTCACGAGTCCGCCTGGTATGCCAGCTTTGCCCTCTATCCAGCCTTGGCGAGTCCAATAGTAAAGAATGGCGACGAGGGCAAGGGAAGATGGAATAGGAAGTCCTTCAAAGTACCGCGCTTTCCCTGCGCCATCTTTGGGAACGAGCGCGACTGTCGCATTGAAGCGGGCGAGGCGAGCCAGTCCACAACATATGAAGCCCGTTAGGCAAACGGTATCGAGATATGTTCGAAAACCGACAACAAAGGCGAGGAGGGCTGGAGCGACGCCAAAGGAAATCTACAGGAACATGAGGCCGAGCGTGATCGCAAAACGGGATATGATGCCTACCAAGTCAGCCAGGCTGTCCAGCTCCTGTCCCAGCAGGCTAGAAGATTTCCGCCACCTCGCGACCTTTCCATCGAAGAAGTCAAACATGAGCCCCGCTAGGGGGAGGGCAAATGCCCACCGCAGGCACTCCTCGTCGTTCGTTACCAAGTACTGAGCAGAGGAAAATATCGAAAAGGAACCACAGACACCGTTCATGATAGTGACGAGGTCAGCCAACCTAAAGTTTCTGTACCAGTGGGTTCAGCATGGATCGACAAAGCGTGGAAGGCATGCCGTACCTGACCATCGAAAAGTGACCATCTGTCTCAACGTACTGCTGAAGTACATTTTTACTTTTCCCTGTGGAGCCACCGTTGGATTTGAGAGTCATAATGCGAGCCATTTTTGTTGCACAGGCTCTGCGGAAGGGAGGCGTAGAGAGAGGCAGACGACACAAATTGTCGCATGGCGCAACCGAACTGACGTATATGTACTCGGGCAGCCAGTCGTCGGGGTCCACACAAGATCTAATGAGGGACCCCAGATACTGTTTACAGATCTATGATAGTACTATCCTGCGACTCTACTACCATCGCGTCCCCCGGTTTCTCGAGCTCGATGCTTCTTGCGGCATACTGGTTGGGATGTACCACGCTATCTCCACCACCTATACCTTCGCCCTTTTTGACTCCTTGATTGGCGTGCGTTATTTCAAAGACACGCGTGCACGCAACGTGATAATGGCCATCCTTGACTGTCTTCATGACCTCGTGCAGGTCCTGCGATGTGAGCCCCCGAGAGGAATACGCTGCAAGTAGAGCGGTGTGCAAGTTTTCGGGGCTGAAATGACGATATGGGCATCCGTGACAGTCACCAACCCCGGGCTTGTCGTTCGTAAGGATTTGTTGGCAACTACCCTTATCAGCCGTGGGTACGGATTCAAAACATGTGTAATACATACCTCTTGGCAGGATAATTTGCGCGTTTTCCTTCCAAACCGAAAGAATGTCTAATATTGTACTTGTATTCCTTGTTGAATTTGTCGTCCGATATGTTGCCGAACGACTTTCGCCAGAATAAAATCGCTTCGTCGATAGAAAGACCCAAAATCTGTAAAATCGATGGGTTGCGCAATCGAGAGGTCGAGTGCATCAGCCTACCTTGAGAAACAATCCATATTGCAACCTCCCAAAATGCTTTAGATGCCGATCTCGGACTAAGCACTCGTGCAAGTTTCGCATACACATGGGGAAGTGTTTCCTCGAGAGGTCATCAATCATGTCGGCTCGGATCTCGTCTCCGGTCGCCGAGGGATTCACCCAATCTGATGGGACGCCAGCGAGGAATCCCTGAGAAAGATTGTTTAATATAGGCACCAGCCTCGTGTCCTCATCTAAGCGGGGAAGCATTCTGGCAGCAGACTTGTTCGGTTCAGAAGAGTGCGATGTGATCGTACGAGCAGGAATCACCTCGAGTGCCTCCTCCAGTGTTCTTTCAAACTCGTTGAACACCAAACTGGACAATTGGTTGGTGGACACGTATGCATAACCTCCCTTCAGAAAAACGCGTCTCTTGGCGACTAGATCAGGCACTCTGGTCCACTGAACCTGCGATGAAATGCTCGTTTGACAGCCCATTGGATCGTGTGCACCGACATACCTTGTGATATTCTCCAATCGGTTCCCTATTATTAGGGTTGCCTAGTTTGCTACTAGTATTGCATTCGGCCACGATCTTCAGCTTATCCATGAGCTTTTCCTTTTCGGCACTGTTGACCTAATTAAGGTGTCTCAGCGCAAGTAATGGCACAAGGACTCAACAAGGTACCTTGTTTGAAGCCAAAAATTCCTGTGTCCGAAGAAAATCTGTCCGTTCCCCAGAATCATCTGTTTCGTACCGCACTTTAAACAGCGTTGTCTCTGCTTTGACGAATCGCCTTCTTAACTCTTCTCTAGAGAAAAAATATACACTCTCAACACATCAGAAAGAGACATGAACGCACGAACGACAAAAGGCCAGCCGAAGCACGAAATGGCCGAGCTGATCCTTCTTTCGTTCTTCATCCACCGGCTCAAATTTGGCCGTGTTGCTATTGAGCATGAGATGCTTTTTGCATTGGCTATCTGTCACGCTCTTCAGCTCCTCCCAAGATCGGTTTCGCGCAAATGAGGCCTCGATCTCTGCGAGCACGCGAAGGCGGTCGAGCGCGCACGTTTCGAAGTCTTCTAGTGTGACTTCATAGAGTGGTGGTATTTTGTAGCTGGCGTATGTCTGAGCTCACTATCGCCGGTCATGAAGCGACAGAACATACAAGCTAAGCCGGAAAGGGTACAGTCCAGGGAGGCCCGTCGATGAACTTGTGGCTTCGCCTGCTTCAGGCGGTGGTTTTCGTTTACTGTTTGAGAACATGGTGACACCGACAAGCTAATCAAGAACCGAGATGATAGTAGTACTCTAGATTGTAACTTAGGAATGATGCTGTCACGTACGCGAGGTGTCACGCGCCTTGTCACAATCTGACCAGAGCAAAATATTACATGTTTAGATATCGATAGCAACGATGAGGAGTACATACAATACTAGGTGTGGCATAGCATACATAACCTGAGTCTAATTTAAGTAAGGTACTTAGAATCCAGCACAACATAACGATCATCTATCAACCACGCGAAGGTCCAGGTGTACCAGGCGTATGTGTGCGCCCGGACCCGCGGCGAATCAGCCTCTTCCGCCTGTTCGCAGTGCCAGGTGCTGGCGAAGGGGGTTCCTCTTCCAGGTCAAATGTGACCCCGGGTCGGCGAATACGATGAGTCCTACGCTCTCTTCGTTCAGCTTCTTCCCTGTCTCTCCATTCTGTTGCCGCAATCAATGGGTCGCGAGTTCCAGGGGTTACAATAGGCGGCAGAGGTTGAGCCTGGCCAAGGGTGGAGTGATCAGGGGATCCGATCACAGTGTTCGTCTGTCAAAAGGCGTGATTAACCGCAAGTTGGAAAGACGCAACGAGATTCTTACAGCAGTATTCCCATCACAGACATCGAGAGACGCAGCTGACATCGTTCGGTTCCTTTTGGAATGCAGAAACTTGAACGGGGTGAAGATATGTGGGGTGGTATCCCTGTGTTCCCGTGGTGCCTGTTTTGGAGGAGGGAAGACAATTGGATCGGGCATCCTCGCCTTGGGCTTGGCCTGCGATCTCGCATAGAAAGACGCAGAGGTGGCCGGTGGCACAGAGGAACTTGATTCCTTTGGTGCCGAAGTCGACGTCACCCCACGAGGCACAGGGGCCGGAGCGACAACCGAGACATCCGGCTGAACCCTCACTTGATCGACTGACGCTCTCGCAGTTGTAGAAAAAACTGGGGCTTCGGCCGCTTTTGATGAGAGCGTTCTTGTCCTGAAGATGGTGCCAAATATCCCTGGCTTCTTCTTGTCATCTTTCGAGTCTGTGGATGACTTCCGTGTCCGGATCGGAACAGCCATATGCTGTGGCACGACGTGGGAGGTGTCCGGATTGAGCATGGGGGACGGAGCGATGGATGATGGGGTTTTCAGCATATCGGGGTCATTTGTGCGATCTGGGAAAGGCAGCCGTGCTGATCGAACTGGAGCAGGGGGGAACACCGGCGCAGAGACTGGGGCCCGGGCTGACTGGTATTCCGGGGCAGGTGGGCGAGCCGGGAAAGGTTGCGTTGAAGCTGAGGTAGGAGGAATAGGCTGTGAATATTTGCGAGGTGAAGGCGGCTTTTGCACTGCCGAAGATGACGTTGTAGTGGGTAAAGATGCCACTCGGTGATGCGTTGACGGTTGGACTGGAGTTACATGTGTGTGCTGAGTTGTTGTTGCAGTGGATGTGCTTGGGCGAGTAGTGGTAGGGTATGTATGTGACGAAGGGGGAATCGGGCGAGTGGCGGAGGGGACATCGCGAGGCCGTGTGGAATCTACGATGGGTTGTTCTTGATGAGGATTTCTGACAGCGATTGTCGATGATACACTCGTGGATGGGGCATCTGCAGAAGGCATTAACAAAGGTCCTGGGCGGCTCGGCTGTTGCCTCATGTCAGCAAAGGATGGCGGTGGGATATTGACTCCATTGTTCGAAGGAGCAGATATATGCGATCCCGATGCACCTCCTGGCGGACCAGGTCCGATGGTCGTCTGGTGTGCAGTAGCCTTCGGTATAGAAGCTGTGGCCGAGGTAGTTGGAAGGGTGGTAGTCGCATATACGGGCCTGGAAGACGAAGGGCCTTGTATGCTAACATTATTCACTGGTTGGTGTTGACCAGTAACGCTAACGGCAGGGTTATATGCTGATTGTACTGGCGCAGCGGCGGACTTGTTGACATACCTAATGGGACCGAGATTGGTAGAAGTTGAGAGCTTACTTGTCTGCAACATCTCCGCGGCACGCTGATATGTACGAGAGAGTCCAGTATTCACAGCACGTTGAGCAGGTGCTGCAGGGGCAGATGGGAAAGGCGTGGCCTGAGGAGGAGGTGGATATGATGGCACACGAGCGGACATCGGTGCAGCAATTGGGGGTGGCGGAGGCATCGGCGGAGCGGTGGGCATGGTGGTGGGCTCAGCACCACGATACAGAGGTGAGTCTTTGTTATTTGCTTGAGGTGAGTGTCTGTGAGTGGGTTGGTCTACTACTGCGGACTGGGAGCTTGAGTTTGCCCTCGCGAGGGTAGTGGGATATGATGGTTGTTCAGGCCTCGATTCCAGGATTGCAGGTGTTGCGGTCGGTGCAGTCGCGGTGACTGGCTTACTCAGCACAGGAGGATACTCTGGCACATCCTCAATCGTAACTTTCGGTCGCAGCCGTGCAGGAGGAGCCAAGGGCAGAGATGGAAGAATGGGAACAGACAACATGATCTCCTGATGAACTACTGGCACGTCGTCCGGGAGAGAGAAGGGTGGTTTTGAAAGCTTGGCATCAACCTGCGCAACGTCCGCAGACCTATCCAACATTGGTGTCGGACCGGAATTGTTATCCGGCTTGCTAGGTTGCACGTTATGTGCGGTGTGTGGAGGTGGCATTGATGGCAAAAGGGACGATACTGGATGCCGCGAGGGAAGGTGAAACATTTCGCTCTGTACCTCGGGGACTGAAAGCGCATAGCTTTGGAAAGGCTCTGCGCTCTGCGAACGTGTCGGAATAATTTCACTCGTTCGTGTCTCGATAGGAGGTGGAGAGTCCTCTGGACCCTTGGGCGGCGGAATCGGAATCGGTGGAGGTGAAGATTGGCCATTATCTTCAGCAATTGGAAGAGACGGTGGTCGATATGGCTGAAACAAAGATGGCGCACGCACCACTTGCACAAGCGGGGGCTGATGAGATGTGGGTGAGGTGATTCCAACAGCAGGCTGCGGGGGCTGAGAAAGTTGGTCCTGTGAGCTAGAAGTCGTTCTCGAGGTCCGAGTGGGCGCAGGAAAGGGTGCAAGCAATCCATGATCAACACGGCCTTGAGGTAATTCGCGAACCATGGTAATAGGAGTTGCCCCAACGATGGCGATCTGCGGTGGTCCTGTAACCTGCGGCAGCAAACTTTGCCTCGGTATGTGATCGGGAGTGGGTGCCTACACAGTGACATGAAATATGAGCATAGAAGGCAAAATTCAGAGATTGCAGATATCACCTGTTTTGCAGACCCATACCTGGGTGAATTATTTGCCGACGTACCTCGTGGAGTACCAAAAGGAACGTCTCTAGACTTCGTACCAGGGGAATTCCGTTGCGACGATGTTGTTGGAGTCGTGGCCTGACTCGCTTTCATCATGGACGAGGATGCACGCCGGAAAGGGTCGTCATCTTGTGAAAGTACTTGACGAAGCTGGGGGTGAGGCGTCTCCGAGTTAAAGCGATGGTCTCGCAAGTACTTGTCCTCTCGGGATATCTTGGGATTCCTGACAGTAGCTGGTGTCTGAACAACCCAGGCAGCTTCAAGTGTGGTGCTGTTTGATGCCTGCCGTAACCCTGGACGTATGTCCACTGTCGATTGTCGATCTGCGGACTGCTGATGAGCCGTTGGTGCATTTGCATGTGCGCCGTCTCGTGTCGAAGGACGAGAAGACGAAGCAAACGTTTGAGAAACGATGACCGGGGTCTGATGGGTACTAGGAGGAGCAGATGGCGCGTGCTGTGTGGACGTAGAGTGACTGAGAGTCACACTATGGAGCTGTGCGTTTTTGGGACTTGGCTGAGCAGACGACGACAGTGAACCATAATTATGCCCAGTCCTCGAAGGACTACCATTAGTTGGATGAGATGATTGGGGGACAGACTGTTGGTTTGGAATCGAGGATGATATTGGGCCATGCTGTGCCATGGACGGCGGGCGGGTAGGAGGCTCATTTACTTGGGGACCTTGGGAAGCCGAACGCAGAGGACGCGGACCAGCGACTGCGGGAGGGACGGTGTTATTGACAGAAGTCCTATGCGCAGAACGAGAAGGAGGACGACTATGTGGATACGATGAACTTGCGTTATCCGCCCCTATTTCCGGGTTCCCACGAGGGTAGGAGGGTTTAGAAATGGGGATAGGCATCGCTCTTGACTCGTGGATAGACATGCGTTGGCCAGGAGGTAAATCACCCACATGAGGCTCGGTACGTGAACGCTCCACGACAGCCGGACGATCAGGCTGAGTCCGCGTCTCAGACGACTGCAATCGAGTGCGACTAGGGGCCTTGACAATCGACGCGGAAGGTGGATGGGGAGGGAGGATGTCGATGTCCTGTGGGGCACCCGAATGTGAAATTGCCGATGACTTAAAATGTGCGTCGTGCGGATCAGAAGGACCCTGGCCTGCGCGAATACTAACAATTTGTTGTGCAATTGGGGGCCTAGTCTCAGCGGGTAGAGTGGATGCGTTGAATCCTGGTGTCACAAGAGGGATATCGACGTTGATGGGTGCCAAAGGCTGGCGAATATCTTGGTGCGCTCCGTACTTGCCCTACATTCGATGTGAGCTGTACAATGACTGGTTCCGACGCACAGCAGGTGATCGTACCTCTAGCCTCCTCGCATCATCTCGTGGGCCAAGCTGTACATCGTGATTGCTTCGATCCCTCGTGGAACTGGACGCATGGGCGTCGTGCCTCTGTATCGCTGGACCCGAAGGTGTGCGTTCCATACGATGCTAAGTTCGGACATTAGCACGAGCGTGATTTGACGATCTGATATGAACTACCTTGCCAGTGGCCCGTTCAGTATCACTGCCGGATTGAGCGCCTTGAGCAGTTGACGGACGTCCATCTCGATGTGAACGTTGTGACTTGGCTTTTGACGGAAGGTAAACAGGCATTACGCGGGGGGCAGGCGGGGGTTCACCTGTCTGCTGTGCGTCTGGCTGTGGCACACCGGTGGATTGCGACGGCATGGTGGTGATCGGATTCTGCGTGTTTTCAGACTGGTGTCGACGACCCTGTTGACGCGTTGGACGATCCATGAGTATAAACTATAACCAAACTTACGGTGGATGTTGTCCCATCTTCCGTTCGGTGTCTTCTATGCCCACTGCTTGGCTCACGAGCAGCAGTGGGATGGCCTTCTCTCCCAGTCAATGACACTTTGGACGCGCTTCTTGGGTCGGGATAGGACGGTCCCTCCGTGTCAGAATCCTTGCGCTTGTCGTAGGGCCTAGTCCTGCTTGGTTCTTGATATCGAGCTTCTGGGGCACGTTCTCTTTCTCTTTCTCGTTCGCGATACCGCTCAGGCCTTGCTCTGTCCTTGTATCTGTTTTCAAGCTCGGCGGTAGGTTTCTCTCTCTCTCTCTCCTTCTCTCTCTCCCTCTCCCTCTCCCTCTCCCTTTCCTTTTCCCCTTCCCTCCCCCGCCCCTGGTCTCTCTCGCGCTCTACATAAGAATCTTTATGACGCCGAGAGGAGGTCAGGTCCTGCGTGGGATTCCAGAACGTTTGATTTGGTGGGGCGGAAGTGGGAGGGTGCGTTGAGGAGTGAAGGGGGCGAGAAGCATGTCTGGAAGGTCTTGGCATCTCTTCGCCCCCAGACATGTGCTCGTAGGATTGTTGGACTGGGGCGGGGGCGGTCCGTTTGGAAGACCTTGGATCGGATGTCTCTGGATGGGGTCTGCGAGATGAGCTAGCGACAGGGTAAGCGGGGGCTGTATGTGAAGGTTGGAAGGACGAGGGTTGTGGGTAATGATAACCGGATGAGGAGTGCTGCGCTGTCCGCGTGGGGTATTGATGGGCTCTGCTGGTTGCGGGTGCTTGTGCTTGTGCAGACACATGATAGGAGGGGTGAGGTGCTGCGGGGGGGTGGTGAGGATCCTGTCGATGTGAACGAGAAGGCTGTCTCGGGTCATTATACTGAGAAGGATAAGATCTGGGGTCGTATGAATTTGACGGCACTGTAGCGGAACGGTTCCGTCGGCGTTCAGTATCGTGGTCATGGCTGTACTTTGGGTCGGCGGGGGCCCATTGCTTGTAAGGATCGGCAGCTGAGCGGTCGTCTCTGCGTTGAGTGCGACTGTTCATACAAACAAAGATGGAGGAAGGGGAAAGAGGGAAATAGGGAAGAGAGGCGCCGGTCTGTCGACATGAGGCCGCCCAACGGACTACTCTACCGCTTACGTTCATTCACCGACTCTAC
>JBBPNU010000329.1:0-19265 GCA_038091055.1 Leccinum angustisporum
CGAGGCCTTTTCAGGTACTCGCCTGCGCTTTTGGTGTCTGGTGAGCGGTATGGCCATGCTACCCGCCCTCCGGTTGGTACAGGTTTCGCAATGGCCAGAACAGACAGTATGCTTGTGACTGCAAATAATAATATAGTTATGAATCACATTGTAGAGGAGTGGAAAGGACTGGCGGTGAAACTTCTACCCACAGACCGTGACCTTGATACTTACGAGAAGCCAACAATAATGATATCCACGGCTATTGTGGATAGGAACAAAACGAATGATGCGTAGGTAAAACTGATAATGACTAACTCGGAATGATGAGAGGGCCATGCTATGACGCTCACCAAGGGGTCTGGAACATGCTCCCACGAAACCTCTGCGACGCGTGCTTCACGAACACGGGTCTCCCTGGACTATTACTAAAAAAATCGCGCCTATTTTTTGGGGTTTGGGACGTCATAGAGAACCGCTCTATAGTAAGTATGCGTTCTGAAAATCCCAACTTGAAAGACCCGCTGTATTTGGGACAGGTCCGAGAGTGGGAGTTTGTGAAAGATGAAGATCTGCCCGGACGCCTTGGCACTTATGGAGACAGAGGGCCGCGGGCCCCCCCAGAGATGGGGTGATTACGTGTACGTGCTAGGAACCGAGCTGGTCCGAGTCAGGGTGTATCATGGACAGCAAAGCGAGTGAGATGCAGACCAGCGGCGGCCGACTGGCAGGCGACACCAATAAGACGGGAATGGGGATGAGAATTGGAGGCAAATGGTTGTAATATAATAAAAAAACATGTATGTACGCAAGACAAGGCAAGGAAGCTATGCGACAACTAACAAAAACCAGGCCCGGGCAAGACTAAGAAGGAAAATCATGGGCTGGTGGGCCGACGATGGTGATGACGATGGCCCGTTCGCCTCCGGATCAGAAGATAGACATACTTGACGATGATATTATTGCAAACTTGCGCTTCCTGATCCAGGCACTGCCAGTGGCAAGTCCATCCGCACCTCTATCCTAAATTTTGCAATTGATCTTGCACTCCCGGATCCAAAGAGCTAGAACACTCATAGTTCAGTTGAGTCAACCCGGGTTACCCGGAAATACGTGCGATGGGAAGCCAAATTCGTACGCACAAATGCGGCACGCGTCGCAGGCCTTTTCAGGCAGTCGTGCGTAGCCATGCGGGAACTTCCCACGTTGGGATCATGCCAACATTTCGCGGCATCCGTCAACAGGATTCGATGAAGCGACACAGATTGATCAATCCGGCGCAAGACTCGTGTAAAACGTCACGGTTACATACGATCATTTATTTATGTAAACCATTGTGAATCTGTGATGCACAGGTGAGTACACGACAGAGGTACAGCAGAGAAAGACGAGCAGGATGAGGAGACAAAGCAACAGAAGAACACGAATATAACAAAACAGCTGCTCCAAAGGTGGGGCACGACTACTGGACGTCAACCGTACCAATGCTCGCCATCAACTCACTCAACGACGTCTCCGCCCGAATCTGGACTTGGATGAAACTGTCCGTCGCCACGCGCTTGTACTGCCCGCGCTTCTGCGAGGCTAGCAGAAGCGCACCAAAAGGTTGCCGAAGCCAGACGAGGAGTCGCAGCGCGCGTGCATCAAGATAAAACAGAGGATCATCGTCCGAGAAATCCTCGTCGAGAAAGGGACCGATCCATGGATAAACGAGAACGAGGCGCCGTGTCCCGAGCGAGTCGTCTTTGGTCTCGATCCGTACCGGGTAGTCCAAAGATGGAGATATCCTCGACCATCTGGAATGTCGGCTCGGGAGGCTGCCACCTGTGCGAGAACGTCACGTATCGTTGATAGAATTCCTCGACCTCTTACATGATGAGCGCATAGTCGAGACTATCATGGTAGTCATTGCAGACCGAAGTTCGTCGAAGATCAGTTGCTCTTCGGCAGCGGCTTGCTGTATTTTATCATAGAGACGACCAGTGATGGTGTCGATGAGCACGCGGGGAATGTCACGGATGGTGTCATCGACGACCTTTCAGATGAGTGGAGTTGTGTTGAGATATCGACTTTGGGGCTCTGATATCAAAACGACATAAATTTGTGTTTTCATGCGGGTTAAATCTAACAGACTCACCGCAAACATGTGGGTCTACTGAAGTTTTCATTATTGACAGCATTATCTCGCGTGCACCGAATGCCTCCCTGTATCGGCCCATGCTATACATTACTATTCTTTTCCTGTAACCTTTGTAGTTTGACGGGTCGTGCTCAATGGCCTAATAGATGATCGCTACCGTTAACTACGCACAATGTACACGCCAATGCATACCTTGGTAATGCTGACGAGTTCCTCCTCCAGTAAACTCGCTCGCGCCTTGTAGCATTTAGCAATGATATCGTCGATGTTCATCGAGTTGAGCGAGAGTGCGCTCGGGTAGTTTCCGATGGCCACGCCATGAGCGTTAGCCATGTCAGCGCACTTCTCGAGTTTCTCGACACAACGTAGTTGTGAAATTACTCACTGAGTTCCCATTGAGGCCGATCGTCGAGGGCACGAGTCTCCTCCAACAGATCGTCTTCATCTTTTGGAAGCATTCAGTCGCCTCTGCAACACGACCATCTCCTTCAAGAACATCACAGACTGCCCGATAAAGATGAAACTTTTGAAACATGAACTGAACGGCGCGAGGACAGTCAAGCCACTTTGAACGACCATGCAAAGCACGCCGTGCCTTGTCTGCGCCTCATAGCTCATCGGTCGAATGACAACGCAGCCCCGTCCTGGCCCATGCCAACAACGCAGTACTGGATGGCGAGGGAATGAGCGATAACACGGCAAAGTAGCCTAAGAATGCCTTGACGTGTTTCTCCGCACTTGATGTGTCGTCTCCGATGGTTCGAAGCCAGGTTGAGGATACTATATTACGAAATGACGAATACACTCGCCTTCAAGCCAGTTCATGATCAATTCATTGTGCTTGAGATCCTCATTCATGTTGTCGATAATGTCGAGAAGATGTTGTGCAGCATCATATATGCGACCGTGGGCATACATAGCTTCACATTGATACTTCTTCACGTACACGCGCAGGGTGTATTGCGACGCAGAAAGCTTGTAAATGAGCTCTTGGACAGTTTGCTCGAGATCGGCTATTTTTCGTCCTATAGATACAGAAAACGGAGTCAAAGAGTTGTGAATCGGAATGACAGTGATAAACGTACCTGGGTCTGCTAATTGAATGTCTGTGCGTTGAGAAGGGACTGTCAACGAGATGTGAGTGGAGAGACGGCATTCACTTATGCTTTCATGCTGTGCGAGAAGGGATTGGTTGTCTTTGTCTGACGAAGCAAGCGTCGCAGAGTCGTTGATATTTCCTCGCGACTCGCAATGTTCGTTGCTGACTGAAGTGAATAACAGCATAGGGCAGTCAGCCTGCTAGTAAACATACCTTGACTTGTGCTCGGAACATGTAAGGGCTCCATCCGAGTCGTGTCTGCGAGATCAACGTCTTCTGTACTTGAGCGGCCGGGTTCTGGCTCCAGGAGAATCTATTTGAATCGAATAAGTAGTTACATCTGACCAAGACACCTCGAGACAGTGGATGATGTCGTCAGACAAGACGACGAGTTGCTCGCCATCGCTCAACTCGTACGGTCCACGCGAGGCTTTTTACGCTGTTTACGTAAATTGGAAATTGGGCCGGTCTGTGGACGTGAGCACAAAGAAAAAAGGAATAAAAAGAAGCCTTTTCCTTCTACGCCTCGGAACAGGCTGAGAAGGTATCCGGGGACTGGGAACTTGAATAGTATCTGATTGTTGGCCGGCATCAGAATTTGCTATGCTTGTGTCTAACTTTAGCCAAGGTCATCCGAGTCCTAGATCTTCAAGTAAACTTCCCGTTCGCCTTGGAACAACAATTACGATTCCTCGCATATGAGTCTGGCTCTCGGTAGTCATCGATCATCTTCCATCACTCATCGTTGATTGCCTAGGTACTTGGAAACCCAAGGGAAATCAACAACTATGCGACCGATAGTATGGATCCTCCTCCTGCCAGTGTTCGTCAGTCAGGCCACGTATTCTGTCGTGTGCTAATGTTCTATCATCATCGAAGTAAGTCATTCATCCGGATCTGTTTGTGTTGAGGAGGCCATGGTCACCAGTGCTGTTCGCCTGACGCAAGACGATGTCAAACTCCGAGTCACAAAAAGCCTTCGCCTTGGGAAGATCACACGTGGCGATTGAATATTGAGGAACTAATCCAGCTCATCGGATAGTAGTTCCCACAGTACTCAGACGCGCAACATCGTCGAGACGACACGTGCTCGAACTTGACGACCAGAAGAGGGAGACGGTAGACGGCGACAGTGCGACGAGGATGATGGAGATGGACGTTGACGACAAACGCGACGACAACGTGCGTTTTCGCCACTCTCACTCCCTCACTCCATCGCTCACCCTTCTCCCCCCCAGCGCATGCCCCCACCCCGTGACGACACGGACAACATGACGACGACGCGACGACGGCGTGATGCCCACTGGCGACACGGATGACGACGCGACGACGAGAATGACGCGAGGAGGTCGGGGACGGAGTCACGGCCTCTCTCCCCATACTCAATGGACAAGATGCCATGACGATATGCTGTGACGCAACTTGAATGACGACGCAATGACGACACGACACGTCGACGAGTCGGAGTCGGACGGTGACGGTGACCTAGGAAGAGCACGGGTATACCCCCGGGTTGAGCGCCGACCCGTACCCGTACCCGCGCGGGTTTACCCGCGGGTCGACGACGACAGCGCTCGGATAGAACCAAGAGTGATAATAAGGAGGCCGTCTGTTCTGGATGAGGTTACATAGTATACTAGTAGTTACAAAGACAGAAGCGTACAGAAGCATGACAAGCACGACAAGAGCTAACATGTACAAGACAGAAGCGTGACAACAAGTCCGAGTCGAAGGTACTACTGATTACAAATTTACAATGAGAATCCTACTTCGACAAGCAAGTCGACGAGTCCGTCGCGCAGACTTTGGGAGACGGCTAGTGAGAGCCCTGGTACAGTCAAAGTAGTTACTTTGCGCATCCATAGATAAATCTTCTTTTGAACCTGATATACCATCGCCCGTCGATGAGAGCAACTCTTGGTCTTTATCCAATTTTCGCGCATGCAAAAGTCCGCGTGGATCGAAGTCGCATACTAGTAGTATTCAAATGATAAGTAAATGATGATAAGAAGGCGGCTTACTGAAGCCAACGCATATGACAGTACAGCAAGCGCTTTGTCCCCATGTGCCACCAGAGGGCGCCACTTCCATTGATTTTCATTGTTTCGGAACGCCTCTTGAAGGCCGAAAAATCCCGGCGAAGACGTATCTGTCAACGCCGAACAGAGATATTCTCGAACGCAATTGTTCGCGAAGAAGTATATCTGGAGTCGGTGAGTAAAGTAGTTATGGTAAAGATTGAAATACTCGCAGTGTTTCCACCACCAGTGTGATGCCACATATTATATCCGAACGTGTCGGACCAGTTCGTGTACCATGTGACTACACGCAACTGATCGGTGTTGAACGTTCCGACGCCTCGCACGGGAAGAAATGGCATGAGGGCGGGTCGTTCCGGTTGAGTAGTCAGTAGATACAAAGTGAAAAGGAAGGTTTGATCGTGGAACAACTCCGATGCCAGCTTGACCTGTTCAAGAGTCAGATATACACCAACTTGAAGATGAGACGAACTTACAGTAGACTTCAATTTCCTTCGAAATTCCAGGGAAGTCCACCTAGTGTATGTTTGAACACCGTCGATCTCGATAGGTTCTTGGAAGATAAAAATAAACGACGACTCAGTTGATGACAAAAATCATAGAATAGAACTCACCGTGTTCATTCGGAGCCCAAGCGGGGTTGCTGGCGACGCACCTGGAGGTCGCCCGATGGATGGCACGCGGAATAGATGATTGCAGAGAAATGCGCGGAATTTCAGTGCATATGCCGTTGAAAACATCGTTGTACGCATGATACATAATCCGAGTCCAGTTATCTGGAAGGTCGGGGATTTGGCGGACTAGATATCCAGATAGTACGAGATGAGTGAATTGGAAAACGTGTAGAAGAATTGGATACATACACAGATCCATCATCGCGAATGAGTTCAGTTCAGGGTGGGGCCCGATACTGGAGAGGATGTCGCCTGGGGGAGGCGATGGAGTCCTAGAAGCCGCCCGAAACACTTGTGCTTCGTTATTAGATGTACAACGATAAGTTTTAGGTAGACTCACTATTAATGTAAGCGTCATAAAACGCCTGTAAATTTGAGTCATCGTTGTCTGGTGCATCAGACTCGGACATGGTAGTAAGAGATGGTCAGAAAGGCCGGGGGTGGTCGGCAAAGATTTTAAGTAAATCAGAGGTCGGGACAATGCCATTTAGTAATAGAAAACGAGGTGAGTGAACTTACCAAGAACGGGTGTGGTTTCGTACTCGGCTCTGCAGGCGGTTTGCATTCACTCACGGGGTTCACTCTTCATTGATCTATGACGTCCTATTTGGGAAAAGAAGATTGTCCCTGTTGGAAATTACTGTGGGAACGTGATCACGCCAGGTGCTGAGTTTCGATACTGTTGCGGAACAGCCAGAAAATGATTGTGGGAATATTGATTGTATAGGTGCGGAGTCTGGATACGGGCGCGGAAGATGCCTTATAGAGGAACATGATTGTGGGATTGCTGAGCGTAGATGTGCGGAGTCGAGGGATTGATAATAATTATATAGAACTCTATTGTATTGCAATCTTCGGACTATGGCCATTTGGATAGATTGACTCCTATTACTAGTACACCCTGAACCTGCCGTGACTCGGAGATAGAATTCGTTCGCGGACTGATATATGTAGGATGTTTCCGAATCATATAACCAGTGCACCGCAAGTACTTCCAGCTGCGGAGTTGGCCAGTCTCCCAGGACCAATTTGGAAACCCAGCCTGAGTGTCTGATAGGATCCCGCAGCGGAATGCCCATTGTACTATAAGTGCCAGATTCTGCGATTCTCCCTCTTGTAAGTTTCTCTTGTAAGTTTGTACATACGTGACCCATGGCGTCACAGAAAGAGTCCCAGAAACTGTATTCTATGGAGCTACCTCCTACATTCCCTCATCCTCCTGCTCCAGGGCTTACCTTCCACTATCTCTCCCCCCAACCCTCCCAATTTGGATGGTGGTCGGAGAGCTTCACCCTCGGCGATGCCGAGGACAATGACAGTCCTATTACGGTTGCGGACAGTGCAACTTTGAATGAAGCCCTGCGCAAATTGGTGAGTCGTCCGCTATTTCACAAGCTTGTGCTTACCGAAAACAGATTCTGCCCAACCCGAATATCCCCGTCCTTTCCCCAGAGCATCCGGTCTCTAAGAAGATGAAGGGAATCCTGCAGAAAAAAAAGTGGACCATATACCAGCTTGCTTCGCTACAGAGCCATCTCGAAATATCCCCGTCGATCCTGCTTGACTCGGAAGAGGTTTATCTTGAAGAGACCGCAGAGTTTGATGAAGAGACCGCAGAGTTCGATGAAGATAGTGACGATACTATAGCTGATGACATTCACACAACCATGGAGGCTCTCATTGAGGCGGTGTCCCGTATTAATGCTATTAGCGAACAAGGACTTCTTGATTCGTGAGCAGACGTTATTACCATGCCTTGAGCGTTACTAACGCTTGATCAGTCTAGGGTCCAGTGACTTTCATTCGTTATTGCCCTCGTTTTAAATCATTTGTTGTACACTAGTACTTATTGCGGACGGTGTATGTATTGGAGAAAAGTAATCGCTGTTTACTTACATTTCTCAATGGCAAACTTGTTCTGATCTGCGGCAGGACTGACAGTCCCGTTCCGGAACTTCACAATACTCCGTTGGATGTACTTAAGTAGTGCGCTAACCTAGTAGGGAATTGGCACGTGATGCGTGGGAAAGAAACAAAGATTTCCTCCGGCTTGACAATGACAAGTTAACCGTTGAACTGACCCTGGCAGGGAATAGGAACTCATTTGAGGGACGATATGGGACAAAATTATTCCACACTAATTAGCAGGAATCCTTACTTGTGATGGTGTTTTCCGTGCTTGCTAAGGCTGTTGTGAACGGCACCATCATTGAGGAAAAGTGGTGCATTGAAAAGACCCAATCGGTGGGACGACTTGGAGAACAAGGCAAGTATCACGCATGTGTATATGTTTCATTCATTCACGCCCCCTGTAGATCAGTATTCAAGTACAAAGAGTCGACATACCCACGCCCGCCACCTCCCTCACTGGACAATACGCCTGGCAAGTCGCTCACGTTTCAACAACACTATGATTGTCATCATTGGCATGCGAGGCTCCGGCGAGTCGCACATTGTCGTGCTTGCATCCTGTGTGCTCTCCCTATCCTTCCTTGACTAATTGATGCGCACTTTGAGTTGTTGTACCCACCCATCATGCGGGAAATCGTCCTCATCATCCTCACCGTCCCTACCCCTCCCTCGCGCAACGTCGACAAACGACACGACGGCAATGTGGCACCGCGCACCGCGACGACGACACGACGGTGACACGGCAGCGTTGCCGTTGCAACGGTGACAATACGACGACGACGACACCGCGACGAACAGCGACACGGGGCATTGCAACGACAATGACAACAACGAGTCACGACCCGACGAGGAGGAGGATGTATGCGTTCATCTCCTTGCTCGGGCTTGCACACATTTGCCCACCCCGTCCACCTTACTGGCCGTTCCCACTCAGTCATCGCGTCCGATCGCGCATTCGGCTATGTTCGTGTGCGCGTTTGGTAGTAGACTAGTAGTACTATGTGGTTTTGTATTCTGCTTACACTGCTATAATAGCTACACCGAGAATCGTACACCGAGAACTCCACACCGAGAACCCTACACCGAGAACTTTGCATTCACACCTAGTCAGTTCGGAGATTGAAATGATCTCGGGGTGAGTTCGAGGTCCCCCTGGCAGCGCACCTCAAGGCCTCGGCGCAAAGCTCCGCCCCCCCCCTCCAAGTTGCCCTTGTCCGAGTCCCCGACGGCGGCAGTGAGTGCGCCCCCTCTCGTCCTCGTCCTCACCCCCCTCGCTCACCCCTCGCTGCGGCAGCGGTCGGTTCCATCGACGCCTCGACTCCTCTGCTACAACGAGAGCAGCGCGGCAACCAGCAGCGGCGGTGAGCGCGCCCCTCCTTGCCCTCGCCCTTCAACCGGAGCCTCGACTCCTTTACTACCGTAGCGACAGCCGGCAATGACGGTGAGCGCACCCTCTTCGCAACCGCCCCCCTTGCTCACCCCCGCTTGCTGCATCGAGGCTCCCGCACTAGGTGCTGCGAAAGGCTCAGCGGGAGAGGAGAACTATTTCGGTCACAACACTCGGTGAGTACGCGCGCATACCGCTGTCAAACCCTTCTCTCATCCCCAAACCCACCCCTTGTTGGTCAGTCGGGTGTGCTTCTCCAGCAAGACGGAAACGAAGTTGTTTCGGGGCGAGAGCAGCAATACGGTACCTTTGCGCACGGTCAATCCGGGTCGTGTCCTATGGCGATCCCCGCACAGGTGAGCTAGTGTGCCCTTTGTATCGCACTCTCACTCATCCACGCTGTTACCATGGCAAGTTCGAGCCGTCGTTGGCTACGTTATGGCGGTTGTGCCTCTATGTATCTCCCGCCAATGGTCTTGTCGTGAGTTTCGACGGTGGTCTATCCATTCACGTTTATCTTACGATCAATCCACCAGGCGCTTATCGCATCTTGACCTGAGTCCTTACACCTCTTGTTCCGCTCTCCCTTCGCGCAGCCCTCAATGTGTTCCTCTCACCCGTCCCAGTCCTGATTCCCCTCGGTAGTTCCCCGTACACGCACGATTTTGCGTTCGCCTTGCTGCAGTTCCTCGTTTCTGACGGCGGTATTCCGAACTTTACTAAGGCTTTAGTTTCTCGCCTTGGTGCAGGCGCTGACGACGCACTGTCATCCCACTACGCTGACCGCGTTCTTGGCCTGTCTCTTGGTTCCGGAAAATCTGAGGTTTCGGATGAAACAACAGGTGCTGCAATAGCAAAGGTCTTGCGCGCAGTTTCGATCGTTTCAGCCGCTATCGATGGTGCCTTGACTGGTACTTGGAATACTCTTCGGTTGGGAGTTTGGTTTGGCATCTTGGTCGCCTTGGGTATGTATGGTATGTTCACTGGGCCCTGCATTGGTCTTTTTCTTACCGCGTTGTGTAGGAATATGCTGTTTGTCTTACTTCCCGCCCTTCGGTTCTCTGTGTTTGCCCTGCGAGCAGTGCTGTTCTTGCCTTGGTCCAAGCTCTTCTTGCTTCCAGCGCACTTTTGCTTGGTAGTCTGCACATTGCCAAGGGCGTTACGGAAGGCACCCGGAGTACAAGTTCCTGGGTTGCTTGGGCGTGGTATTGGGGCTCCCTTTTCATCCTTCTTACCTGGCTTCCTTCGCTGCGAGCTGCTACCGCTGACGCGAGAGACCACCCATGACATACTCCGCGCACTCATTGACACCACCACTGGGCGTCTCTACGACAAGAGCAGTATTCGAACAATTCACCATATTCATCCAAGACTATCAATAATCTGCTCGACTTGGCACGCATAAAGAGGGATGTGGAGAAATTCTACGAATACGTTATGTTCTCGCACAGGTGGCAACCATCCGAGCCATCTTTCTAAATGGTCGAGAATACCCCCATATATGAACTACCCATATCCCCCACAATTGACAAGCTCGTCAACTTTTGCAGTCTTGTGCAGCCCCGCCGTTTCAGATGGGCATGGAGCGACACATGCTGTGTTGACCAGAGCGACAAAAGAGTTCAGCAAGATTCCGTTATCGCCATGTTTCAGTGGTACTGTCGTGCGGCACTGACGATCGTTCATCTTGTCGGTGTTTTCTCAGATACACAGGAGCCCGGGTCTCTGAGAAAGAGCTCTGGAACACGCACGGGTGGACATACCGGGAATATGTCGCTTCGAGGGTCATCCAGTTTTATACAGAGGATTGGAAGCCGTACCTCGGTCTGGAGATATACAATCACAAGGAATTGCCTATTATCCTCTCCGAGATGGAACAGGCAACCAACTTTGCTAGTCAGGCCCTTGCTACGCTTCAGCCAGGGCTCACGAGGGCGCGCGAGAAGTTGTACTTGGCTTCGAGGCGCCACACACTTCCCGCAATCATGGTACGTTCATCGGTCTACTCCTCCCCACCGCGTCTCACACTTCCATAGCCTCTCGCAATCGATCTCTTAAATCCCTCTGCTGAACACGAAAGGAGACAGCACACGCTCAAACGTCTCGTACAATCGCCTAACTCCTACTTTATGGGTGTCAAGTGCCCAGGTCTGTCATCACTCCCATCAGTCGTCCGAAATACTATGCTCACATGCCCGCCAAAATGTAGGTTGCTTTGCAATCACAACCGTTTTCTCGCATGCACAATCAGTGGTTTTGTGTGGCTTCTGTCCGAGCGTCCTGTGCCAACCTACTGGTGGAAAGGCGCGACTGACGGAAGGTTCTGTCTGTTAAGCCTTCCGAGTATGCACCCGCTAACATCACACTGTTTCTAGGGTCTTCTTTCCGTCGGAAGAACTAGATGTCTTTACCGCTTCGCATTTTTCGCGCTGCCGCATTGTCATCCATCATTTGTATTCTCAGACCAAAAAAAGTGCGCTACGTGGCTACGCAGCGCTGGGACGCAGCACTGGGTTATGTAATGCCCCAGGGGACCCGTTGAGTGTACCAATCAGCTCTTGACTCGCAACTTTCATGATGGATATGAATCGAGCGGCAAGCACTGTGCTCTACAGTCGTGCAATGTCCTCGACTTCCTCCCCATCCAATGCACTTATCTGCATTGGTTTTGCAAGCTTCATATCTGGCCGTCTCTTCACGACTGTTCCTTTGTGCAGCAGCATCCGCTCGACTCATCTTCCTCCACCCGTGCACGTCCCGCGTGCGCCTTCTTAGGCTGCGAAAAGCCATCCCTTGCGATAAGCTTGACCGCCGTCGATCACACCCAGGAGGTCGAATCTGGCGCGGCGGCTCCGACTGGCCGCCCTGGCTGTCACCTCGGTTTTTGCGTCGAGTACGTCGTCCGTAGACACCACGTTCCACGTCCGGGATATCTTACACGACGCGCAGCCATCGTCATGTGGAGTCTCACTCGTGTGCTGGCCTTACCATCGGGAAGGATAATGTGAAGCATGAGACTGCTCGTGCCATTCTTGCGCTGAATTTTTCGGCAGTCTGCACCTCGTCCCAAACACCACCGTGGTAGCGCCTAGACAGAGGAGTCGTCCTTCCAACCCTCAGAAACTGGCCCAGCTGCAAAAAGTCAATCTAATGAAATTGCGTCGCAAAGCCGTCCCTGGAAACCCCAAGGACAAAACCTCCGTGCCGCCTGTCGACCAGCGTCTTCATGGAATGGTGCGTCTTGTGATAATGGGTGACGACCGACCAACGAAAGAAGTAGCTCTATGGTTCCGAAAGGTGACGCAAGTCCGTACCAAACATTCGTTCTCTAACGTACCATAGACGACGAGCGCGGGCACACTAGACTTGATTGCTGAACATTTTGGCTTGTCTCATATAGTTACCGTGAGTTTTTCCTCCTTTCACGATTTCTCTTCGCAGTGGTTCTCAGGCGACTTAGACTCTGTGTCTGCAACAATTGTCTACCGAAAGCGGAAGCCGTGTACTGTTGAATCCTTTGGAATTAACGCATCAAATTGATGATGGATCGACGGTCTTGCTGACCTGCTCCGAACAGTCAGACGGATAACTCAACGGGTCCTCTATTGACTCTTTTTGTGTACTTGTTTACCTGCAATACAAGTTACCCGGAGTCTACCTGGAAACTGCATTCTTATTATCCGAAGGGGGAAAAGTACATAGTGACGGACAGCAAAGGCAAAATCAATGTCCACAGCTGCAGAGACGAACAAAGCAGAGAAGTGCTCTATGCGACAAGGGCAGTTAACCGGCGAAGATGAGGCCCGTTGAGGCATACTGGGACATACGTCTCAAGTCCCGAAACCTCCCGAGGGTATGGGGCTCATTTGGTCCAACTTCCTCTGTTTCAAGGAGAGAAGGACGAGATCATTACGATCGTTTGCTTGTACTCGAGAGGCAACGACGCGCAGAATTTCAGGGGAAATAGGATTACGAGTAGAAGATATTGCATACTCAAGTTATTTGGTATCTTTGATGTCGCACTCCCGTGTCATACATGGCAAGGGCAAGCGAGCAGTCAGTCGTCTGTTGGAACACATCCTCATGCGGTCTGACACTGTCACGATTCTCGCCTGGACTGGGATCTCGGGTGGTAACCACAGCTAACTTCCTTTGGATCTCATCGTTTATGATCAAGTCGTTCCCCCGCACGTTCCGCAACCTGTCGAGACCGTCGAGATGGATCGAATTATCACGGCATTGCACTCATCATTCCCTGACCCTTCCCCGATTGTTCAGTTATATGAACGGTTCCTTGGTGTTCCCTCACTGTCCATTGTCGCCGGTCGACTGAAACTTCCTGATCTTGTTTTCCGTGTCACCAACATCACCCCTCTCCCGGCATCCCATTCCGACTCAGGCCTTCATATTCATCATGCCACAAGGATCCTGGGTAAGGTACAGATTGAAACCAAGGACGAATCGCTTTCGATACGGCATTTAGTTCTCGTTCATCCGTGGACTAGCTCCTTAGTTGACGAGGATTTTGAGGGTGATATTCCTCTGTTTGATCTGCGTACGCCCGCATTCCGGCTCGTCGTTCTGCTCAGGGAGCCGTTCGGTGTGCTGTTACTCGTCGCGTGCAGTACAAACGCGTCGCGACGGACAGTTTCATCAAGGTTCAGATCCGGGCGGACTCCGTTCAGTAGTTCCTCGAGACTCATTCCCACGCATTAATGCTCTATAAACCTCGAAAGCAGGGTGTGAAAATGAGTTTGGCAGGTTGCTCAGTGAATCATTGTCGGGAGTTCAGCTTCAGCCGCATCTGCAGATTCCTGCGGCTACTAGTACTTCTCATGTCCACCATATTTTCACAGACGTGTGTTTGTGGTCGCGTTTTCAGTGACATCGGGGCCTTCACCAGACATGAGAAGACATGTAAAAGGGGCAAGAAACGCTTGCTGGGCGCCCTCGAAAAGGCGAAGGAATTATACCGAAGCAAAAAAACTCGCCTCAGTGTCCATCCTGATGGCGGAGGGGGTTCCGAATCTCGAGAGGAACATCCTCCTGTCAACATAGTACAGGAAAACAACGTACGTGCTCGTACATATGCTAACTTGAAACTGTACCATGGAAGCTCATTTCTGCCGCTTCAAGGGTCATCTAGGCCATGAGTTCGAAAGGGAAGATGACACATTATCTTTGGCACAGCGTAGGCCCCGTCGACAGAACCGTCAATTACCCCTACGATTTAGGGACTGCCTTCCAGAATCTCCCAGGCCGCTTCCTCCCACAGACATACCCCAAGCGGACCCTACATCTGGGTCGCAACCTATGTCGTTGGCGAGTGCATGCCTTCGAAAGTTCAAAAGTCAGATAAATAAGTTCGGTTTATATCGACTCTATCGCACAGTCTCGCTTCCCTCACATGATCCTGACGATCCTCATTCAATAAACCATCCGCACCCAAATCCTGTAATCAGTCGCGACTCGGATTCTGGCAGTTCGAAAAATCCCTACCATCCTTATCCGAACCAAAACTCTTTCCGACTTGGGGAATGGTACTGGAATCAAGGCGTTCAAAAGTCCCAGGAGAGCTTTAAGCAGCTCTTAGACATCGTAGGGGACTCCGACTTTCATTCTCAGGATGTCGAGAAAACGAACTGGAAGACAATTGACTGTGAGCTGGGCGCAGATACCCGGGAGCACGATGCCGAGTGGCTAGATGACGACGACAACTGGCGACGGACGCCTATCACAATCTCCGCACCATTTCATAGTCGCTACCAACATCCCGGCCCAAAAAGCTATTGCGCTGGAGACTTTCATCATCGTTCGTTGGTATCCATCATTCGCGAGAAACTTACAGATCCCGAGCATGATCGCCTCTTTCATTACGAGCCCTATGAACTCAGATGGCAGCTCCCACACGCGGACAAAGATGTACGCGTTCATGGCGAGCTTTTTACGTCCGATGCATTCATACAAGCCCACCAACAACTGCAATATTCGCTGCCGGAGGCCGGGTGTGACTTACCCCGATGTATTGCAGGACTCATGTTTTGGTCCGACTCGACCCACTTGACATCCTTTGGTAATGCAAAGCTTTGGCCGCTCTACGTTTACTTCGGCAACGAATCTAAGTATTACAGGTGTCAGCCAACCAGTAACCTTTGTACTCATGTGGGATATTTTATAACTGTGAGTTCACTCGTCGTGGAGAAAAAATATATTCCATTGACCGCATCACCTCCAGCTTCCAGATGACTTCAAGGATTTCGCGACGCATAACACTGGAGGAAGGATGCCAAACGACTCCTTTTTTGCGCACTGCCGACGCGAACTCTTCCAAGAACAATGGAAAATTTTACTTGACACAGAATTCATTGATGCTTACGAACATGGAATGGTAATCGTTTGCTGCGATGGAATAAAGAGACGATTTTATCCTCGGATATTTACCTACTCAGCGGACTACCCTGAGAAGTAAGACTCGTCTTATTTACTATACAGAACACAACTGATCCATCAGATAGAATTTTAATAGCATGCATACGGAACCTCGGTACATGTCTATGTCCGCGTTGCCTAACTCCGAAAAACTGTGTCCAACAGCTCGCCACTAAGGAGGACATGCTTCAGCGCACGGTCCATGCCCGTGCCGACACAGCAGAGCGACGGGCCAAAATTGTCGAGGCTCGAAAGCTCATCTACGAGAAGAATTACGCGGTGGATACTGCTCAAGTTGAAGTACTATTGAAACCTGAGTCACTCGTCCCCACCTTTGTGCGTTTTTTTTGTTCGGTCATAGAGATAGCTTAACCAGGCTTCGCAGAATGCATTCTCTGATAGACTGAGCCATACGGGCTTTGATTTTTTTCTTATGTTGGTAGTAGACCTTTTACACGAGTTTGAACTCGGGGTTTGGAAGGGTATCTTTATTCACCTTCTACGCATACTGGATGTGCAGAAGAGAAGTATGATACACGAGCTTGACCAGCGGTATGTGACCATGGCCTTAACTGTGGTCTCTGATATATCTGTTTTGAAGCTTTCGACAAGTACCCACTTTCGGACGAGATACCATCAGGCGTTTCTCTAAAAATACCTCTGAGATGAAGAAGATGGCTGCAAGAGATTTTGAGGATATTCTACAGGTGACGTTTGTCATACATGAGTTGCGATTGAGCAAGTAACTTACACCGTGTTTTGGTAGTGTGCTATTCCTGTGTTCGAGTGCCTTGTTCCAGAACCTCATAACGAAAGGATATTGCACCTTCTGTTTCTATTATGTCATTGGCATGCACTTGCCAAGTTGCGCCTGCACACAGACGACACGTTAAATATCTTGGATGATGTGACTGTGGAGCTAGCAAGCGACCTTCGAGCTTTCGTGGCAGAGACATGCCCTGAATTTATAACCAAAGAACTGCCACGGGAGGTGGAAGCCCGTAAACGTCGGGAAACACGAGAACGCCTCCTCAAAAATGGTCCTGCTGTTGCTCCTGCTGTGGACCGTGCATCTGCATTTACTGGTGCTCGTCTCCCCAAGACACTCAATTTGCAAACATACAAGTTACATGCTTTGGGAGATTATGCAGCTCAAATACGCTTTTTTGGCACGACGGATTCATATTCAACACAAACAGTGACGTGTTTACACCGTTGACCTGTCTCACCGATACTAACATGTCTCTTTCAGGGCGAGCTCCAACACCGAGTCGGAAAGGCTAGGTACACCCGCACAAGTCGGAAATCATATATCATGCAACTTACCCGCATTGAGCGACGTCAAGCCCGTATACGTCGGATCTCCATGCGCTGCTCAACATCTACACCGACTCAGCTTGAGGAGGTGCCAAATTCACCAGAAGAGCACCATCATATTGGAAAAGCGCAAAACCACCCGGAGGAACTTACAACCTTTGTTCGACGCAATTTAGACGATCCCGCTACAAGTGTTTGTTTTCATCAATCCTCCGTATGCCTTACAGTTCTCTTATAAAGGATTCTTAGAACTTTATATTAAAACTGAAAGCACATTTGCTACCACTTGTACGAACAATGCACGGGGTTGAACCTATGGGAGATTCGTCACATCCCGCATCCAACACGGAAACAGCTCAAGACTTCACTACATTAAATCAAGTGGTTTTCCGGGGGAATAATATCTATCGCCACAACCTAATGCGCATAAACTACACCACTTACGACGTTCGCCGGGCGCAGGATGTAGTAAATCCCAATACGGAACATCGAGACATCATGATGTTGTCTGGCTCCTCCGTCCACCCCTTTTGCTATGCTCGTGTGCTTGGCGTTTACCATGCAAATAGCATCTATACTGGACCGGAACTAAAGGACTATCAGCCTCGTCGTATTGAATTCCTTTGGGTGCGCTGGTTTGAGCTGGTTGACCAACTCCCTAGGAACAAACTCACTCTTGATACCCTACGGTTTGTCCCCATGGCGGAAGACGATGCTTTTGGATTTGTTGACCCTGCTGACGTGGTCCGGAGTTGTCACCTGATTCCAGCGTTTGCATCTGGAAAGCTTCACCCCGACGGGGTTTCTGTGTCTGGAATTGCTCGTGATGGCGATGATTGGAGGCGATATTATGTTAATCGGTTAGTGATCTGTCTTAAATGGATGTTGGATATGTTGATTCACCATGAATAGGTTCGTCGACCGAGATATGGCCATCCGGTACCACTGGGCTCTTGGAATTGGCCACATCTATGCCCATTCCAAAGAGCATGACGGTATCAGAGACTCCATCCGGTCTGATCAGCAGGGCAGGGGCAATGCTATGGGTAGTACCACACGAACCAGGAATCGTTCCCCATGTCATGACAACGCAAGCGACTCAGATGAAGCGGCGGAGTTGACGCTTGGGAATCGTGAGGCATTTGATTGGGACTTGGACGGAGAGGATGACGTAGAAGCCAATAAAGCAAATGGAGACTGGGATGAGGGAGATGAGCAGGATCAAGATGACATGTATGAGGAATTGGGTAGCGAACCTGAGTGGATAGACGGGGAATAACTTGAACCAGTCATTTCACTGAACATATATTATAGCTTGTTGTTACGTAAATATCTGCGCGCTTCGTTCCCTTCCATCATCGACATCATCGATTGAACCAAACGGCTCTCGAGCCGTATCATATCTAATGCCAACGATGACCTTGTCCAACGCTGAAAAATCATGTGCAAACTCCGCTTCTCTCTGATCCACCACTCCGTCTTGACGGTCAGACGATCGCTCTCGTGCCAGATTACAGACCATCGAGACGGGCGTCATCCCTCTCGCATAGTACGAGAGCCCAAAAGTGTACATCGGTCGTTCTGGACACGGTGGATACGTGCAAGAGGCTGGTGGCGTGGGCGGAAGCATGGTGGTCACGGTGTGGTGGTCGGGGTAAGGGAGAGGAAGACGATGGAGGTAAAATCGCGTGTACCGTGTCGTGGTGGGTTTTTTTTCGTCCCTTTTTGATCCCTCACTGCACAGCTCCGAGTCTAGTACCGTCGACCGTCTAACTTTAATATGACAACTCCCCCGCGGCTTATCCCTCATTATCCTCAAATGCGTCGGAAGGCTGATATGATGATACTGTTGTTGAGCGTAGTACTCTCCCATCCGTCGCTGTGTCCAGTTAAGCTGACGATCGTGCCAGGTGAGAAGGCATGGGCACTAAAGCTAGGTGCGGTGGTGTTCGCGGATAGGGACAACATCATCGACTGCCTCATCCTTACGTGCCGGGCTGCCTTCTGGAACACCAAGATGCGTACGAAAGTGGTGGCGTATCGGGCTCCGCGCGCAAGGGGTCATCATGATGCTGGCAGCACGCAACAATCTCAACTCGAAGGCAATGTCGAGATGGACGAGGATCCCGTGGTGGACTCGAGACCAAACGGACGGCGGTCGGCGCGACGGATTTCGAGTTCACGGACTATTTGGGACGAGGGAGAGGTCAAATGCGCCTTGAAAGCGCCCTCGCACAGCAACTTTTATCTGGCTGTAAAGCGCGTAATATTAAATCTTTTTTATTACCAG
>JBBPNU010000330.1:0-19240 GCA_038091055.1 Leccinum angustisporum
CTTATCACCCATCCCGTCATCCAACCGGTCGTCGAACAAATCTGCCTCTTTCAAGTTATACTCCTTGTTGATCATTACTGACCTCCACGTGCAGGCCCAGGCGATGGGTCGAAGACCGAACTTCTCGCACATACCACCTATTCAACGATAATACCTTCCTCGACACATTCCACGGACATGTAAACTCGTGGATCGATCGATCACGTCCATACAGGCAGTCACAAAACTCACCCCCATCGGGACCGCCACCCTAGCGCGATTTTCCCTTGCGTGATATTGCAAACACAGTCAATGCCACGCAACAAGGCGAGCCAGCGTAAGGTCATTTAAGGGGTTATAATATATTATCCAGTGGTGAATAATCAGTATCACGCAGGGGATCGTTGGCACTATCAGTATGTAACATGCAAACTGGCCAGCCTTTGGCGCCATTCTTGTACAATTCCTCGTTGTGGTAGTTAGCGGCAACATCTCCCCCTCAGTAATCAGTACTTTTCAAGGCAGCGCCTTATGCTGCATTTACTCCAGGACTTATAAACTCTTTGCAACGATTGGCATTGTTCTGGCACCGCGTAGACGTCGACAACATTTCAAATGTGTCAATAAAGTTGGTGACAGGGGAAAGTGGCAGAGCTCTCGCTCACTGGGCTATGATACAAACTGGACAGCCTCCAGCACCATTCTTGCACACTATTTGCGAGGCGACGGTTGGTGTCCTTGGATAATCAGTACTTTTCATGGTTGAGCAATATGCTGCATTTATCCCAAGGGCCTATAAATTTGAGCCGCGTACTACTAACGTTTGACAATTTTCAGCAGCGAGACACTTTTGCTCCAGCGTGTCAGGGATTTTACAAGTCACAATTAGAAAAGCAGAAAGAGTAGAAAAGAAGAAGTTAAGTAAGACAGTTTCTATCACGGCATAGCTGCAAGTTCACAACACGCTGATACTAGTAGTAAGGTGACCTGAACTGGCACCTGGTCCCGACGAAGACTCAAGGTGTAGCAGTGCGGGGGTAGGGGGACATAGCAAAGTGGTGAATGGTGTGGGGATAGTCTAGACACGCTGCGATAAATGTTTGCATCGAATGGATCGCTGGACGTGAGCCACAGGGTTGGGGTGGGGACCGACTCAAGGCCCCGAGAGTGTAAATCAGGCACTGTTGCGAGCAGCGTGAGAGAGGTCCGGGTACATACTGTATACTATCCTCGCTCTCCTCCGGCGTGATCGGTCTGTTATGGGGATCAAACCATGAGCAATCTTGAGGGTCCGTACACGGGTTGTCAGGAAGACCCCCGAGGCGGATGTATCCTCGCATAGCAGGAGGACGAGAGGGTATCTGCAGAAAAAAACTGCTGTGCACACGATGACTGATGGATCCTTCGTTAAGAACGGCGCGGAAGCGTTCAAAAATGGTTGAGTTTGCTTTGGGAGAGTTTTCGGTATGCACCAACTTCACGAGTAAATCCGACGGCAATTTCGAGGGAGTCGTCGGTTGGACGTTCGAATAGCAGGACAAGTATTTGAAGTGCAACGACTTCATGTGCGACAGCTTGGTTGACAAGGTGTGCAATGAAGGTGGTTGTTGAACTACAGACAATCTGAGGGTATCCTCAATGACGAACTGGAGAGGAGGTAAAAGCACAACTCACTTTATCATTTCGTTTGAAAGCCCTCCTGAACTGACTGATGAGTCGAGTGAGGAGTTCTCCCACTTGAGGGAGTTTTGTGTTGATGATGGAGGCGAGCGCAGCAAAGACCGGCGTAAAGGGCAAGCTAGCCGCCTATGCCTTCATAACGCTGCGAGCAAACAGTCCACGGCCACGGATAAGGGTTTCGGCAAACAGCTCTGGTTCGACCTGCTTGATGATGGCGATCTTGACACGGTTGACGATACCGGTGATAGACTTGCGAAGGGCATCCCAAGAGATGCGCTGGTACTCTGCACTCGACTTGTCCGACCCCGCGGCAGCTTGGAGAGCGCGAAGGCGTGCAGGAGGGACGTACACCTTCCCAGGGTAAGAGCCGACGAGCTTGGCGAAGTCGGCCTGTTTCTCCGCCAAGTCATGCGCGCTTTCTTGTTCTTTTGGTTTTGCAGCTGCGTTCTTGAGCTCGCTGCAACCACGCGGGCTGCGAGTTCTTTTTCGCGCAACGTTCGTCGAACCGGGTCCACGCCTTTCACCTTGGGTGGGTGAAGGGTAGACTCCTTATGGATGTTGTAGTCAGAGAGTGTGTGATCGTCCTCGAGCTGCTTTCCGCTGAGGATGAGCCGCAGCGTTATTCGCGAGTGGCTTGGACCAGAGGTGAGGGGTAGACTCCTTCTGGATGTTGTATCAGAGAGGGTGCGACCGTCCTCAAGCTGCTTTCCGGAACTTGCAGGTCGCATGGCAAACCGTCAGATGATTGGACGGCTAATGAAAAAATGGCAAACGTGTCGTCGTCGGTGTCGACACTGACAAACGATTGTGTGCAAAGGGTCAGAAAAGATTTGGGGTAATGGTGACGAAATCCTGAAGCATCCCCGCTCGGACACGCTTGGCTGGGTTCACGATCATGACACATGCTTGTGGTATTGTCGCCAATGTTTCTTGCATATATACATTTTATACCATTATTACCTTTGATTGCTTTCCTATACTAATTCGTTTGGATTCGCAAGTTTTGTTATGATGGCTCGTCGTTTCTTCTTAAAAGGCTTGTGGTACTATATACTACGCAGAAGCTGCGGCCGCTTGGGTCCATTCGATCGCCTTTTCTTTTACAACCGTCGCACCTTCTTCGTCACCTAATCTGCGCTCCAGATCCAGCCATTTCTTGAAGAATGTCTTGTGATGATTTGACGTGAGCAGGGGAGAATATAATGATATAAGAGACGAAAGTACTTGGCCTTGTGACTCGTCATCTTAACGGCAAGCACCTGATTGAATAAAGTCCTACAAGGCCATTGGGCTTCTTTTACGGATTGGACATAGAACCTACCGCAGATGTTGAATGTCTTCTCCACTGGCCCGCATGTCCATATACTAGATAGGCCAGATATCCCACCGTTTGGGGTGTGAATCCACGATACCCTCGAAAATCGTCCTCCCTCGCTCAGCGTCGCTAAGCTTGTACTCTACCTGCGCGAACTTGGATATCGTTTTGAATCTGGAAAGCAAAGCGTCCATTCAAGGCACCCACGCGAACAGGACCGGTGACCTACGTTTCCGTTTCCCCAGGCTTTGTAAAGCGAGCGATGGAGGATTACGTCCATTTTCCACCACTCCCTGTCGAAGGTAGCGTTCTCAGAACAACGCCCAACCCTTTGAGCCTTGTCCAAACTTCTTGCACGTTCGCTTGTATTGTTCTTCCGCTTTCTGTCAAATGGTTTCGAGACGAAATTTTGGACAGCAATGCATTTCAGCCCACCTCATGTTTTTGGCTTTCCTCAAAAATGGCTGCGAGCCGAAGCTGAATTGTCTCGGAGTCATTATGTCGTCCCGCATCTTTGAAGACAACTTCCAACGCGGCATCTGTATCGTAGACGTTCTCCAAATTAAGCAGTGTGATCCAAACATTGAGCTTCTCATGCTCTTCTCAAAAGTGTATCGTCACGCTTGCCAATGGCTCTTGCCTTGTCGAGTTCCGAGAGTTGCAGTTCAAGGACACGCACTGGATCCAAAGAAAAGAGGAATTTGGGCCCGGGGAACCTAGAAGCATCCGTTCAAAGTCGGTGATCGAATCCGGCACCTTCGTCTGCCGCAGTTACGTCCATCTCTATCTCCTTGCGCTTTTTCCGCTTCATTTTCTCTCCGAGTCTTCCTCGCTATCACTTTGCCACCACTATTCCGATTGGGACTCTTCGTTGGGCTCAGTGACGTTCGCAAACCGCTGGAAACCGTCGATCTTGAGAGAGGAAACGTCTATGTCATGACACCCCAGCGGTTTTGGAGAATCAACGGCGCCAGACGGCATAGGGTCAATTTGCATAGTAACATCGTCTTCTTCGTCAGACCGGTCGAGTAGATTTTCTTCGTCTGAACTGGAATCATGCGGATGGTATTCGTCGAGGACGCAGTCATGAGCCTCGCTCACAACGCCAAGCCCATCAGCTTTGTGGCGATCGGAATCTGGCTCCACCTCATCCCCATCGCCAGCAAAGTAAGAAGGTTTTAAACCGAGGGAGAGCTGCCTCTTCTCGAGATCGCGAGAAACAATAAAGGCCGTACGCGATGTCCCTCACGGAACATGCGGAGGGCAATTGTAACGTCTGCGTCCTTGTTGTCCGAGAGCTGGTGAAACGGTTGGCTGAGTTGGTAGAAGGACAACTCGGTGACTTGCCTCAGATTTGTGACACAGACCACTAATCTTTGAACCCCCAATCTCGATGAAGACGCCGTATGTTCGATACGCTTGACTCGACCGTGTACTTTCTGACCTTCTCGAAGATCAGAAAAAGCCAGTGAACTTGGTGGTGCGCGTGTCAAGTCAACGGTGCGGAAAGCGACCTCGACCTTCTTGTTCGTAGCATCCACGCCAGCCCATTGTCAGCATTTTAGACCAGTCATTCCAAAAACACACCTTGACGTACTGTCAATTGTTCTCAGCATCTTAGCAGTCGGGAGGCGGCTCGAATCATACTTCGCCAAAGAGCTCCTGATTTGAACCCGAGCATCGAGTTCTCTCCCAAGCATCACAAACAGTCCATAATCAGGGACACTCTTGACGAATCCCCTCACGGTATCTCCGACCTTGAGGTCGACAATGCTATTTTTTTCGCGGTCCACTGGCTCCTTCAAGTTATCGTCGTTTGGTGAAATCCTCGAAGGGCGCGTGGAAAGGGATAAGCGGTTCTTCGATTTGTCCACACCGACCACCGCAGCTTTCAGGAGAGACTCTACAGCAGGGAAGAGAAGCCCTTTTCATAGTCGTCGCAGGTATCAGTCGGATGTAGAGAACCGTAGATACGGCTGGTGAATTTGATATGAGCCACGTACGTGTATATTTGGTCACTCGTCCACCAACAATCTGCCCGACTGTGACGCTGTCCACAGGAAGTGGAACATTCTTGGATTGCGATTGATCACTTTTTGAGTACCTGCTACCGACAACAAGACCTTTCTCCGGTTGCGAGATGCCACGACCAGTGAGTCGATGGAAGCACCTGGCTGCAAAGACGTCTTGAGCTCTAGTACGGTGGTGTGTTGGTGGTGTGCCAAGCTCGAGAAGGATACGAGCGCCTGAACATTGGATGGCTTCAGCGAAAGCATGACGTTCAGCTTGTGTGGTAGCTGGGCGATGACACCCTCGACCTTGTCCCCTACGAGAACGTCAGATATGTCCGCCACGCATGGAATGAACGAAAGAATCGCTTGACGGATGCTGGCCGCGATTCGTTGTTCTTCTGGATGCACAGAGATGATGCGCACTTTGATTATTTTTCCAGGCGTGTATGCTCCAGTAAGTTTTGCACCGGTTTCGCGAGCGAAAACTGAGCGACTATGCCCACCGCAATTAAAAGATCATACCAAGCCTCGAGTGCGGGCACCATAGCCTTGACATTATTGAGGAATTCGACCTTGAAGTACTTCAAGCTGTGTTGTCCCTTACCCGAAATACGACCCATGCCAGTGAGTGAGAAAGCCAACTTTGGCATCAGAATAACCGGTCAAGATAGGTAACGTAGTATCCAGTAGCACATCTTTTTTGCAGTCAACACAACATGATTCCGCTCTGGAATTTTGGCCCGGCTGAAGTCGAATATGGTGTTCTGCAAGTGTGACAACGAATCGTGGCGGTGTTGTTTCCGAGAGTTCGCACACCGCTGTCGTCATTACCTTTTTCCCTACTTTGCAATTCGTGGATGCTAGGCAATTGAAATTCGTCGACAGCGGTTCAAAGAAACATAGGATTTGCAAGTCTAATACGCTCGGAACTACGGCAGTGATCAGGGAATGAGCTAATAAACCCAGCAACGCGGATGAAACACAAACAAAACTAATATCGAGAGGACACGCATAACAGAATTGGAGCGACATCAAATTATATCGACCGAAAGGAATGCTCAAGAAATTACCGGTAGCTCTTTAAATCAAAGACGGCGACCCTATCGTCGTACACCTCGCTGGCCTTAGAGAAAAGGCCGACGGCGCGTACACGGCGCTCTTCCTGCGTCGTCTGAAACGCCTGCTTGATGCTGGGAGAAGCTACCTTGACGGACTGGAAGCCATAGGCGACCCAACGGAGCAGCCCGCCAGGGCAGTACTGCGTAAACGAATGGCGAGTTTCTTGAGGTCGGATGGGGACGTTGCCGTGGCGGATGGTCCCGGAGGGGACAAGGATGGTTGAGCCGGGAGGGAATTCGACGACGAGACCTAAATTGAACAATACCAGGTGGCCACCCTTGGTAGGATCGTACGATCCGCACGCAAAGATAGCGCAAAGACCGTAGGGCACGTTCGTGTTGTCGACGTGCTCTAAAGTTACGACACGGGCGCCGCCGTTGAAGGTGCAGGTCGGAAAGATGCTGTTGTCGAAGGGTTTCTTGAGCCCGGTGTACCTATTGAGTAACGCATTGATGTTGACCTCGTAATCCTTGCACAGTTTAGGTGCATATGATGCAAAGCAGCCTAAGGGACTCGGAGGTGAGGATGATGGCAAGGACGGGTGAAAAAACTTACTGCTCATGAAGCCTGCTGCACGAATGAAATTGATGTTCCTGCATAAGTCATCGATAAGCGACTGGTTCACCGCATTGTGGACGAGGTTGCCGGGCGCCTAGAGGCATGGATCAGTAAAGCAGCGGCACGGCGTATCAAAGTGTCCTTACCTTCTGGCCACCGCCGTAGGATATTCCCGTTGACAACGAGATGAAGCGTCCGCGCCGTTCCTTGCGGCGGCCTTGAGTTTTGAGAGGAAGGCCATCGAGCTCATCGCTCATCCCTTGGTGGACCAGGTCCCAGTCGGGTCCCTGTGGCCTACCGGCCAAGATCGTGATGACCCGGTCCTCTTCGTCGACAACGGCAGTCGGCGTTCTGATGATAAGGGGGCCAGTAAGCTCATATCATTTTGGTAGAATAAAGGGGGGCTCACCTGCCGTCCCATTCCACAACGTTAAACCCTCGGCCAACTAACTCCTCCAGGGTCCACTCTCTGGACGTGTCGCACTGTTGGCGGCGACTGACAAACGCCCCTTTGGCGGCGGGGAGCTGGTTCGCATTGAAGGCAACGCTGATGGGATTCAGGTCTTGGTGCTTTTTTGAATTCGAATAACGCGGCGTGCTTGGGTTTTGATCCTTCCGCCACTTGCGATTCGTTTTTCGCCGTTCCGCGTCCCGAGCCTTCTTGCCTGGCGGGCGCTGCTCGGGCAAGTTGTCCGGTCTACTGGATATGGGTGTAGGCGGTTCCAGCGGTGGCTCTGCGTCGCGCTCTGTCGGTGTCTCTAAGACGCCTCCCTCGTGGTCGCTGTTCCCTGACAAGACGTGGGTAAGCTCCCGTTCGAAAGCTTCGGCGAGTGATTGTTCCAGAGGGGCGGCCGGGCTGACACGGATGAGCGCAGAGATCATTGGCAAGGCCATTATGATGGGTGCTGGTAGACGGGGATGGGGAGGGGCGGGGCTGTTGTAAAATATGCAACAAGGTTTGGCAGTTCAAGTTGAAGTGCATAAGAAGCCCGTTATTGATGGCCAATCGAATGCCAGCGGGCGATGCCGCCGACACGTGATGTATAGACCCCGGCATGCACTGCCGTATGTCGAAGACATTCGGCCATGTGTGATTTAACGGCTAGGGCATGGACAACTTTCACTACTATTGTATTATCAGAAGGTACATTGTATATAAGGCGGGGCCGCAGCGCAAGGTATCACCATCGGACGGCATACGCTACGTACGATCCAGCCACGGCGCGGTGGCTGGCGTGCGGTTGCTGCTTTTGTGCGGCTCCGCTGTGACCAAAGGGGCGCCCTCACATGCCCCGGTCTGGCTCGAAGGGGGCAATGCTATGGCATCGGGCCGGCCTCAGCCCCACGTGCCACGGTCTGGCTCGCTGAGGTTTTGAGAGGCTGGCCGTCTCTGGGCGGCCTTTGGCCTAGCAACGGCCCCACGTGCCAAGGTCTGGCTCGCTGAGGCGTTGGTTGGCAGGTTGTCTGGGCTTTTAGCCTAGCAGAGCCCCACGTGCCAATGTCTGGCTCGCTGAGGGTGCGTCGCGGCTTTGGTCCAAGGTGTGTGGGCGGCGAACGGAGGGTTTATAAGGCAAAATTTTCAGGAGCATAACAGCAACAAACAAATAAACACAGCGGCGGCTGTGCCCGGCTTATGGACCCGGCTTACGGCATCAGTATTTTGCAAGGCGAGTTCATTGAACGTGACAAGCGACAGGGCCAAACCGGAACTCGCGGATGCAGCACGGCACAAGTTCAATGAGGACACACCCAGGCGAGTCAACAGTAGATGGTGGATCGCGTTGTGGAGCTGAATTCGCGGCAGGTTCTTGGCGTCAGAGGAAGAGATCCTTGTCACGTTCGATTACAAGCTCGGGGTGTATGACTCGGACTTATTGGTGCTGCCACCCGCATTCCGTACGGAGGCATCGCGTGTGCCATGTAATAGACCATGATTCAGTGGTCGGATCGCTGATGCATCTTGATAGGAAAGCCGTGCCTCACGTTCCTCACCCCGAGTGAGCACATTGTTTTCTGGGCATGCATGTAGACTGACGTGCAATATAGCCCTGCTGCCGGTGACTGGAGTCTCGTCGACGTCGTTGTGCATGAAATCATCCAGTCATGGTTTGGCAACGGAATCACGTTCGTTTTGTCTCGTCGTACCGCTCCTCTCGCGTTCCACAACTGACTGTCTTCCCCTGGGCTGGAAAGGCATGCCCACGCAGGTCACTTTTGGCCCAACGAAGGGTGGACGACCTACATCGAGCATGTCCTCCAGCAGCACGTCCACACGCCCGCCCACCGGGGTTTTTCGTCCTGACTCGGATCGGCGGGCGCAAATGGCTCGACATCGATCTGTTGTTGTACGCCGACCAACCGACATACCGGCGGTTGCAGATCAATTTCGATAAAGGCGAATACCCGGACGACGATTATACGCAACAATGTAATGACGGTGCGGTGCAGACTGACGACATGACAAGGACACGTCGATGACGACGAGACGAAGGTGAGTCCATCTCATCCCCCTCCTTCCCTCGCTCAATAAGCTAATTGATGAGACAACGTGGATGCGACAACCACGCACAACGCGACAGTGCAACAACAAACGATGCAACACAAACAATGATGACGCGATGCCCTGACAACGTCACGGCACCACGATACGACGATGCGACTACAGTGTGGCGCCAACTGGCAACACAACGACGAGCACGACGAGGACTCGACGACACCACAGCAGGTACGGTGACGACAATGTGACCTCGACACAGCGCAACGCAACGGCGTGACGTCGACTGGCCGAGTCGGAAGATTGGGGGACGAAATTTGAACGGTAAGGATATGTGTAATTACCCTGATTGTACTATCTACCAAGCCATTTTTCCAATGGATGATACGGTACACCTCGAGCCCTTTTTCTACTTTTTTCCAACCGAGACACCCCATCACAAGTACGAAAAGTGCAATAAAAGCGTGGTACAAGTCAGATCCGAGAAAACGAGTGGCATTGAGCGACTTGCGCAGCTTTGTGCCTCAATTTGACAAAGTGCCGAAATGTGAAAAGCTGGAGGGGTACAAGTAGGGAAGAGAGGGAATATATTCAAGTCATCGCGCAATGTACAGCCATGCGGGACAGTCCAGCTTGAGCGCATTGGTACTGCTAGAAGGATGTTTCGAAGCCCTCCACAGAGTCGTCACTCACACTGCCCAGGCCGCTGTCACTGTCATTGTCGTTGTCGTCCTCCTCCTCCACCTCTTCCTCCTCACCAGCATCCTCACCGTTTTCTGGACCGGGACTCAAAGAAAGATCTTCGTCGCCAAAGTCGTCTTCTTCGCCATCAACTGCTGGCTGCTCATCAACCAGCCTGCCAGCCTGAGCGAGTGCATATCTTCTTAAGCACGCAGCTTCGTGACCCACGCCAATTGCCGCATATCGCACATACATGTCTCGGTCAGCAAAACTGATCGTTGCTGTTAGCGTACGGCATTTATACGATGGACAAACGGATTGAACTCACATGTTTATGTAGTATCTCGCCCAGTCATCTGTCTCACCGGGTTGCCTGGCCACTGATGCGCCAGCTCGCAAGAGTTGATTGGTGCGACCGTCTATGAAAGCTGGAATAAGATGACATCCACGGATCACTAGAGAGGGTTCCAAAAATCCAAAAGCAGGGCTACCACCTCCATCTTCAGGCACAAATCCAACCTTCGGGAGCATGCATCGTTTGAGGCCCCACTTGTAGTCTGGATCCATTCCTAGCCAACGTACCCAGAGGACCTCCATCGTCTCCTTTGAACTACTAACACCGCCAGGACAGAAATGAACCTCAACGTGAAACGCCTTGAGCAGCTGGCAATACCAAAAAGGGTGACACTCCGGATCTTCTTCCCCAGACATAGTCATGAGGAAAGAATGGCAGCTTGTCCTCAGACAGTCGTGGGCCCTGCGAATGTCATAGCTTGTGTAATTAATGCGAAGGATTTTTGCTTCCACAATTTGGTCAGGGTTCAGGATACGCAGTTCGTTGCGCTGCTCTGGGGTGAACAACCGCTCGCCACCATCAAAGTCCAGGTGGAGCAGTCTTGACAACAAGTGGTCCTTTAGGTCGGAGACAAAATTGGACTGCGGGGCAAGTAAGTGTGTACTACACATGTGGTTCAGTCAGAGTCACTCGCCTTGATGGCTGGGTCATCGACGTGATCAGCGAGGAAATGCGAGAGACTAAATACGTTGTCCTTTCGAGCTTGCCTTGCCATTGAGTGGTGCAACATTGGCGAAGGATCAGTAATGTCGTCTGTAAGCTCCTCCTGCTCTTGTTGTCGTCTCAGGAGGGTGCGACGTCGCTCCTGCCTTGCAAATTGTTCGTCGACAGCCTTCTTGTTGGACAGGCCATACATCTTCTTGATTTGGCGGTGTGCCAGCTCACCCTGTTCCAACATCCACGGTCCAAATCAGATGGGCATTGCAGCAAGAGAAACAAATAATGTCTGTTGACTTACGACTTGTGTGGTGAAAGAATCAGTCGTCCCAAACATCTTGATTGTCGCAACGTAGTCTCCTAGGGCATGAAACTTGTAGGTGTCGAGGTTGAACGTTTTCGGAAGCAAGGCAGAACGTGCTTCCTTTCTTCGTTGGCCAGCATTGAGCTCAGCTAATTCCCTCCTCTGCCGCTGTGCAGCTTCCATAGGTAATTCACGGGTATGAATCTTGGCACAGGTGTCTCGTTGAAATTGTCGCAACTGATCGCCAAGAGACCGTAAGGACTGTTGGAGGAGGGTGAGTGAATCGTCCGTGTGCATCCGAAGCTTGGCCAAGGCATGCCATTCAGAGAGTCGGAATAGGAGGTGTTGGATGTTTGAATCGTGTGCAGGGGGGAAGAGACCTTCAAATACGGGAATGCAACACTGGTAGAGCCAGTTAAACACTGCCTTGGAACGAAAGAACGTCAACCTGAGACCGACATACCTGGAGCACTTGCTCAAAAAACCATGCTGGTCGCTGGCTTGTGTCAGCCACATCCGGAGGGAAACGGCGTATTGTGTTGAGACCAAATGAATATATTTTGGTGAACCTTTTGGAGTACTTGTCAATGTCTGAGTGGCCAAACAGTGCCGTGCAACTCACCGTTCATTGAGTATGTCGATGTTGCGAGGATCGAAAGCATAAATTATTCGGAGCAGATGTTTCATAACTGACTTGAAAATACCCAACTCAAACTCGTGCAGAAGATCTACCACCAGAGTTGGGTACAATTTGAATCCAAAGGGTGATAGCCGCTCGCAAAAAGCATTCTGGGTGGTGTTGTCAGGTCGTGCCGCTGGAAATCAAGAATACGCTTACCAATGTCGGAACAAGGGATACCTCTTTCAGAAGGGTTTCTACAGCCACACCCTTCAAAGGCCGGCCAAGTACGTAGATTGCATACCGTGCAAGTTTGATCTTGTCCACTAAGTACGTTCTGGCCTGTGAGAATCTTGCTGCAAGATCTCTGATTAAGCCGGTGTGATGGAACTTTGATTTGGGGATCAGGCAACGAGGACAAGGGCAGTGGCCTTTGTCCCGAATGGCAGCGAGGAGGACTCTTTGATTTCAATCAGTATGCAATCAGCCTCAAGCACTGCAAAGCACTCACTTTTCTGGATAGTCTGCTGAGTAAGTGAATATCCTGGGGTACACTCTCCTGGTGATACCATCAAAGCATTTCACGACAATGCCATTTTTGTAAGCCTCAACGAAATCTTCATCAAGCAATATACCCCAGATTGCCTGTATAAGCTCACGCTTACAGTGAGTAAGAAGATCGCGGTTGTGTTTCTTGCCCGAGATGGAGGATAAAACCTTTTTGATAGACTCTGGAAGCTAAACAAATTTGTGAGTCTGTGAGAAGAAGGCTAGAGCCTAAAAAACCTACCGAAGGGATAAACGCAATCGGATGACAACACCCAGACTCTGGATTGGATCTTGCATATTTTGAGAGGTTGCCAAAGAAAAGATAAATAGGCCAAGCAGATGCGTGCCCAAACTGTGCAAGCCGCGTTGAATCAGACCAAAACATTAGGCCAGCCACCACCCTCTCATGCTTGCAGCCATCATTTCTCCGTTGCCTCATTATTTCATCTTGGGCTTGATTCCAGGCATCTGACGTATACAGCTCATCATAAACACGTTGCTCCTCACCGGTGATGGGGGATTTCCAAAGCCTTTTAAAAGGTGTAAGATGGAAAGCTTTAGACGACGCCTCAGCAAATACGGCGCGTATGACGTCAAGAAGTGGTCGGTATCGAAGACCGTCTATGGCAAACGTCACGGCATTGCCTTCCATCTTTTTCTCCCGAGTAGGCACTGAGATCGGAACGCTTGTATGTTTCCACTTGTCGATCCCAAATATGTCTTCAGCTGGGATCAGCTTCTCCGCGGCGTCAAATTTTGCCGTCTCCCTGGAGGCGTCAAACCGGGACAAGTCCAATAAGCTGAAGTCTGGGGCTTGCAGGACCTCATGGACTAGTCGAGTGGCTTCTGAATTAGACTTGAGACTGCTTCCTGTGTTTTTCCAGGACATGAATCTCCAAATCGACATGTTGGCATAGGGCCAAGGTGGGGAGTAGTCTCGGAGATCTTCTGTGGAACTAGAGGTAGTAGGCTGTGGGTGGGTCTGCTGGGATAATTCATCCATGGATAAGAATGAGTCGGGATCGTGTGATGGCCGGTGGCGATAAGCACGCGCAATGCCAAATTTATTGAACTGGGTTGTGAAGGAATCCCACACATGCAAAAACACTCGTGGGATGATGGAAGTGGATGGAGAGGTTGCAGGCGGTGGGGAAGCCACAGGCAATGGAGGCTCAGGTAACAAGTCTCGATACCTGGCAGGCTGTCGCCTATTCCGGATCTGAGGAAGGGGCTGTTCAGGGTTTGCAACGTCAAGGGCATCTGCACGTGTGGGTTGCACGGAAGCATGTTCATCAGGTGTGTGATGGTGCGTAGGTTGTTCGGGGCCAGGACTTTCAACAACAATGTCGTTGTGCATAGGTTGCATGGAAGCCTGTTCAGCAATTGCGTGAGGGCATGTAAGCTACCATTGCAGAGTTTGAACTTTAGGCATCAACTCCATGAAGTACACACCTCATTGATTAAGGCAGAAGGCCCAGCATTTGAGCTCCTTTGAGGACTCTGAGGCATTTGCATTGTGCCCTAAAATCCAGGTGAGATGAACGTCCCAACTTAGAAGAATTCACAACAGACTTGTGGTGCATCCTTGCCCAATCTGACCCGCTTGTTTGGAGGCCCCTCCTCAAAGAGAAATGTCGCTTTTGAGCGTGCAAGTCGTTCATTTTGCGCAAGGATGTAGATTTGACAGACAGACCGGTGCTGCGTCAGCCCCCTCTGAGATACAAAGCCTCGGGGACAATCTGGGTGGCACCTAAAATTAGAGGCCATTCAAGCTGGTGGCAAATGCCAGTGTTGTTGCAGAATACTATGAGAACCCGGAGGCGATTTTCCCCTGGAGAGTGGTGTTATATTCCGGACCGTGTGACAAATTGTCGTATGCCTTGTGCCGTGCGTTAGGGGCTAGACTTGCCAGTTGCCTCTCGCCGTGGTGCCTCTCAAAAAAAAAAAGAGAACCTGGAGGCTAGCTCGACAAATACTAGAGAACATCACCGGGCAGCTTGGTTGCCGGAGCGAGGTCACCGGCCCGGGAGTTACATAGTAGTACATTTTATTGCTTGGCAACACGGCGAAGACCGTTCTCGAATATATATTTAGTACATTTCCGGTCGGACACTGGCAGGTAACTTGAATACATCAAAGCAACCGCAATTGTATCTAACATATCTTTTTAACAAAAGTCAGTACATTGAGCAATTGAGACGGTTCTACCCTCGACTGGAAAACTCGTTCTTTTGGTTGACAACGTCCATACCAACCTCCAAGATCCACCTCTGGAGGTCATCCAGGGCAGCGCTCCTGTCAGGGTCCTGCCTCATTGATTCGATTAGGGAACGGGCTTGCTGGTAGTCGAGAACCCAATTATCTTGGCTTACTTCTCTGGGAACACGGGTTCCCAACTGGTAGTCCCGAAGGTTTGAAGCAATGGCAGCAGCCCCAAGAGAGAATAGATTGTCGAGGGCACCATGTGGTGAGTTTGCGTCGATGTGGCCCCATAAGCCCAGCTTGCATTCGAAGATTCGGTGGATGAGCAGTTGGTGGATGAATGGGGGGGTGAAGTAGTCGTGTTGTGGGGATTCTTGCAAGAATAAAAGATCGTTCAACATGTTCTTTACTCCGTCGGCCATCTCGGTGCGTGGCAGAGATTTCTTGCCATATTGAGGTCGGAGGCCGAGAGATACAAGGACGTACATAATGGAGTTCTCTTTCCACATGTGCAGGACCTCGTTGAGGCACCTCACTACCTCCTTCCTCATCGACTTTGGTTGCTCCACCAAAGCCGCCCCTGCCACCGTTCTCAGCCCGTTTTTGATGGCCATTTTGATCTCACGATTCCGGTCCTCGCTGTTACTGAATAAGATCCCCGTATTGACTATGGCTTTCAATAAACCCTCCCGAGCGTGCTTGATCGCTCGGTCGGCTTCCTCCTTGGTCAGGCTGGCCTTCTGACCTGCAGTTGGAGTTGGGGATGTGAGGGGAGGGGGTGAGCCTGAATGGCTCGGAGGAGCCAGGTTTGAACCACTACTACCAGACGCCGGGTTTTGCAGTGGCGCAGAGGATGGAGAGGGATTGGGTACAGATACCGTGACAGGGACTGATGGGATTGGTGGGAATGTTGCCACTGGCAGCGGAGCTTGAACAGACCCGGATCCCTCCTGGCTTGGGTGGGGGTAGCCCGGGTAGGGCAGGTTTGGCAGTAGCAAGGGGGGTTGCTTGGGCTGGGCATAGGTTGCCTACGAATAATGTGTCAGGGTTGGGTCCCAAACTGGAGCAAAATAAGCAGTATTACTTACGCTGTTTGTGAAGCTGTGTTCCGCTCCAGCCTGAGAATGCTGACTGGGAGAAGGGGTCGGTGGGGGGATTTCTTGATGATAGGGGTGAAAAACGTGAGGAGGCAATCCGAATTGGCTGTTTGGGCCTGAGTCGTGGCAAAAGCCATGCACTGGCTGGCAGGGAGGTATGGGGTTGGCTTGCCGTCTCGGAGCTACCTCGCCGCTCCAGCCTGCCAACGATGAGTCGGAATTTAAGCGACTTTCCGAGCTGCTCGGGCCGTGAAAGGCGAGCGGCAGTGCATACGTCTGCAATAAGCATCCTGCCAGTGAGCGACCACGTTCAGATCTAGTACAGATCAGTGTTGGGACCCACAGGCTGATCAGTAGGGGTAGGCATGGCGCTTGAAGAGCTGGTGGAGGGTGACTGTGGATCAGATAGTAGTAAAAAATTCGCTGGCAGTGGCTTGAAATTGGAGGATGGATCCGAGTCATCGATCAGGAGCGGACCCGGACTCTCCTTTTAGACGCTCTTAATCAGCCACATGTTTTCCAGTCTACTATAATCAGGTGGCAGGAAGCAGCGGAAGTTGAATACAGCAAGCGTACTTGTAACATCGTACAAAGGGATGGGCTGGTACACAAGCAACTTCAAGTTGGATAAATAAAACCTATCGGTACAGGTTGCTGATTGGTCAAGCGTTACTACCTTCCGAGCTGTCACAATCTTCATCGTCCTCATCTTCGGAAAAGACCTTTTCAACCTCATCATCTGAAAAGACCCTCTCGTGTTCGTTACCTCTCCTGAACCAACGCGAGCCTTGCGAGCCAACCAAATCCTGCAACTTGGCTGCGTGCAACTCGGCAATGCTCAGTGCGACCAACTCTTTCAAACGTGCATCCTTATGATGTTGGCTGCTTTCGGCTTCCACCAGGCCACGCATACCAAGCAGTCGTTCGAGGATATCGAGGCATGCCCCACCAATGGCAAGATCTCCATCATTTTGCTTGCGCATATTGGACAAGAAGGCCTGCCGACGTTCTGTACATTTGATTTCTGCCGTTGTGAGGGCAAGTCGGAGCGCAAGGCGGTCGTAATCCGCGCGTTTGAGGTCGAGTGCCGATAATAGAATGCTGTCGGGCATTGCAGAGAGAACATCAGCGAACATGTCCGCACTCTATTTGAATGTGAGACAGGAGTGATGATCGATTGAAGTGTTGGTACAACGCACCTCTTTTACCTCATCAATTGATAAATCTGTGGGGGATGTTATTCCGAATGATCTGGCTGCATAAAGCAACCCAGGGAGGATGATTCCACTGCGGGGAGTGTAAGGGCGATATCTTTGCCTTTGAGCGTCAGAGAAACGAGACTTGAGACTGGACTCGAAATTAATGTTTGGTTGGTTTAGGAATGTAGTAGGGGAAGATGGAGGGCTGCCAGTGAGCGATAAGCGGCGGGAGTGATTGGGAGTGGACATTCTTCTGATGCTTGGCAGTCTGATAGGGCTGCTGTCGAGTGGAAACTTGGAGTTGCGTCGCTGAGACCTGCCAGCGGTGCTCTCCTGCGGGCTAGGTAGGGAGGATGAAGTCGCAGAGTCGACCGACGAGGTGAGAGATGGGCAATGGCTTGGATCGCTGCGGGGCATTGTGTCGATGGAGATACGCCAATCGATGCCAGCTCACCATTTGTCGGAGTGAGTATCTGAGCTTGAAGTCCGGAACAATAACCCTTCCCCCGGTCCGTACACCGTGACAACCTTTCCGCGCACATAGCAGTGCGTAGGATTCCCCGGCGGAACCGGGAGACCGCGCTGGCAACCCCTGACTCCCACGAATGGTGGGGGAGGGTTTTGCAGAACACAAATGTTCCAAGCCGGGCACCGCGCGAAACAAAACGCAGCCACAATCGTCACGTCATGGGCCAGAGTCTTTAATTACCCTCAGGTTTTCTCTCTTGTTTCCGCCAATCTTCTGTCGCAGGGCACAATTGACGAGCACTACTCATACAACACCGGGAATGCTGAAGGTGATGCACGCTTGTTCTTGCACATCGAAAATCCATCGCAGTTACTAAACCAGCCAGGGTAAGGAATGGCACCATGATTGCGGTGCCACCGGGGTGCCGAGATGCGCCCCCGTGGCCCTCAGGCCTCACTCCCACAAAATGCGCCGAAGGTAGATGCTGGCCCTCGTTGGGCCCCGCACGGGTGATGCCATCCCTGTGGCTAAACTGCACCTGCCGGGCCAGTGAACCATGCCCTCCGGACCATCGCTCTCAGCGTCAGCCACTGGCAGTCTCGTAATGACGTCTCCGTTTACGCTCCGCCACTCGCCTATTGATTTCCGTGTCTCTGCATTCTTGTTTCTTGGACGAAATCACCCGCATCACTGCTCTGCGATATTTCCCATCTGACCGTGCGTATTCTCGTCTTTTCATCAAGTGCCCACATAGAGCTACGGTTATCTTGCAGAAGACGTTTTGAATGCCCGTCTAAAGACCCTGGGAGTCGTAGATCACACCTTTTCGATCCCGGATTCCCAAAGTCGCAATCTTGACTGGAAAGTATACTATGATGTTGGCGGCGCGCACAATCAACGCCACGCTTGGGCTCCGTACTTTGAGGATAGTGAGTAGCGCGACGATGTGATCCTTGACACCCTTATCTGATCCGAATCAGTGAACGTAATCATATTCTTGGCAGCCGTATCGGCGTTCGATCAGGTTCTTGTAGAGATAGGGTTGACGTACTCTGCCTCGTGTTTCCTTATCTTTCGCTTATGATGCTTCGAACGTAGGATCCCAAAGTAAATCGACTGGAAGATTCTTTTCTGCTGTGGAAATATGGCCGTAAACTTGTTGTGAAAATCTAAAAGGGGTCTGAATCGGTTTCTATTGAACAAGTAGCGACTCACATTTTGATACGCTGTCGAAATCGTTGGGCTGATCGGCATATTGCAGCATGTAGTCTTTGAGGCGGACGCCAGCCTTCAATTTAGCCTAGGAGAGATGTCAATCGAGACACAATTGATACCTGAAAACGACTCACTTGTAGAAGATCGACTTTGTTTAAAAATAGGATGATGCTGACGTCCATCAACAGCTTGTTGGAAACAAGAGAATAATGTGCCATCTCCCCGTCCTCGTCACCGTGCCCTCCTTGCCCTGACGCGACGTCGTCCTTGTCTTGGTTGTAGTCGCGGTACCGCGGTGTCGCTGATGCCGCGCAGTCTCCCCGCCCTCGCCGTCCTCCTCCTCGTCGCGTCGTGGTACGGCGTCGTGGCGGTCGTCGCGTCGCGGGCCTTGTCGACCGTCGGGGGGGCATGTACTGATCTCGTTGCGTTGAGTCCCCACGCCGTGGGGTGCGCTGGTGATGGGGTCTTGCATGTGGTGGGTGGGGGAGAAAGGGAGACAGAGAGGGGGAAAAACGCACCTTGTCGACGCGTTCGTCGATGTGTCATCGTCCACGTCGGCCTTGGTCTCATCTCCCTGCGTGTCGCGTCACGCCGCCATAGGTGGGTGAGTAGGAGGGAGAGAGGCAGGGGAATCGTTGTCGTGTCGGGGGCACTGTGATCAATGTCTGTGGCTGGTGTAGGGAGGGGGCGCGGGAGGGGGAGAGAGAGAGGCGCCGGGTGTCCTACGTCGTGGTGG
>JBBPNU010000331.1:0-19231 GCA_038091055.1 Leccinum angustisporum
TCCTCAGAAAGCGAGGAAAAAGGCAAATTCACCTCCCACTCGACGTCTTTCTTCCGCCCCATCTCTCTCTCCCCTTTCCTCGCCCCGTCTCGGAGCGCAAGTTCCCTCCGGAGCATCGCCATCTCTTCATTTGCTTTCTCGAGCACGTGTGTCACAGTATCCCGTTCATCTTTGACGTCGTTTGTCTCCTGATTGAGTTGCGAAACTTGATGGTGCATCTGGCGTAGCTCGTCGTCGCGTGCAGCGTCCCTGGCGTTCCTCTCCGCAATTTTGTGACGAACGCATTCGTCGTCTTCCTCCAAGTAACGGACCAACTTCTCCATGTAGATAGCTTTCTTTTTCCACGATCGAATTACGTTCTTGCGTTCCTCGCTAGCTTTCTCCGCTGCCTGGAGACGAGCCATCAAGGCTTGGATGAGTTCGTTGCGCGCGTTCAGATCGACCCCAAATTGAGCGCACATGTCCGGGTTAGGAGCGTCCAACCTGGCCTCTGATCCGTTCTGCAACTGGAGAACGTTGGAAATGATCGACCACATGATTTGGGGAGAGAGAAATGTAAGTAATTTGTGGTGGTCTGGATCTGTGGACGTGCGGAACGAACGCGTCCAATCACGTGACACGTGATGGTACACCGTACAACTCATTTACATTCGAAATTTCGAATAAGCATACATGTACACTTCGTGTTAATCTACATCTAAAGCTTGGGGGCCTCAATGAACGAAACGCCCTGAGGAGACTTGAGTAGGTGACTTCGAATGGGGCAAATGCAACTCACTTTATCGATGTTGGTCGCAAGCTCAGGGAGAGCGGCGTCGATGAGACTCTTCTCCGCCTCCGTAATCTTGCCAAGCGCATTGATCTTCTCCACACCGTTCACCTGCGGCAAAGTCAGACAAGGGTTCAATCAAAGCACATCAAGCTTACCCCGAGTTCAACACGCGCAGAGAAGTACTCAATGTCTTTGCCGAGTTCCTTCTTGAGTGCCTCACCACCAACCTTGTCCGCCGCAAGGTTGACAAAGGTCGGCACAACGATGCCTTTCTCGCCATTCAAGGCACGAATAACTTTGCCCGCGAATTCTGCACCGGCGTAGGCCATTGAAAGAGTAGCTGAACCAGCACCATCCTTGGCCTTGACGACCTCGTCTCCCCCAAATTGGATGCGATTGACTAGGGCGTCATGGGCGGACTTGTCGAGGCTGGGAGGCAGAGGTTTTGAAGACTGGGAGAGGAGAGGAACGATCTGTTGTTTGTCCCGTGAGCACCTGACCAAGTTGACCGGGAAGTATGGTACAGACAGTAATACCACTATGACCGCCTACGACAGGTACGGTGACAGATGGAGCAAGAGAGAGGTCTCCCAAGATTTCTGCCACAAAGGTCGAAGCACGAACAACATCCAACGTCGTCACACCGAAGATCCTGAGGCTAAAGTTAACGCAATCCAACATTGTTGTGGTACAACACTACCTCTTCGGGTCGAAAACACCGTGTTTCTTGAAGACCTCGGCAACGATAGGGACCGTCGAGTTCACTGGGTTGGAGATAACAAGAACGAATGCCTTAGGGGCAGCCGTGGCGATGCCCGTAGCAAGGTCGCGTACGATTCCAGCGTTGATCTAGGTGATCACTGATGTAAGCAATGAGTCCGAGATATAGATAAGAAACCTATCAGACCTTGAAGAGATCGTCTCTGCAGGTTTCCGATAGCATCGCTGTTAGTTATTGAGCATATATGCTCACCCGAACTACGCACCGTGTCATCTAAAAAGGTTCGTTGATATCATCTGCATGAGAAGAAAACAACACACTCACTCCGGGTTTCCTTGGAACACCGGCAGGGATGACAACGATATCGGCCCCAGTGAGCGTTTTCTTGAGGCCCTCATCTGCGGGAAGATATCCTTCGACCTTTGCGGGAGTGGAAATGTGAGACAGATCGGCGGCCACTCCTGGGACATTGACGATATCATTAAGGCTGAGCTGTGCGAGATGTAAGTCTCGATGAAGAGACTTCCAACGATTACCGGCATACCGCAGTCACTGCCGGGTTCAACTTCAGTAGGAGTGACAAAGGTTGGCCGATACCACCTGATCGTCCTCGGTCAGCGTTGCCTTCGGTGGGATAGACTAGAAAACTACCTGCAGCACCGAGCACGACAGCTTTCACCATGTTGAGCAGAGTAAAGAAGAGATCTCCCACCGCGACCCGATCTTTATCGGCCTTCCACACGGATGCTTCCGACTTATCACGGGAAAGATAAACTCGTGTTACATAATTGGACTAATTACAGTTCATCCGCTGCCTTGACTTTCTCCTCAACATTTCCTTTCGCCTGATCGTACTTGTGCATTCCCCAATTCCATGCGTGCTCCTTTTTCGTATCCGCGCACTCAGTCGCATCTCGCGAATGTCCACTCAAAATCTGCCATGCACCCTTCATCAATCGACGAAGCAAACTAGACTAGTCCAACCTACCTCAAGGATCCTGACGGCCTTCTCTTCTGCAGCTTCGACAGAATTGTTTATGATCTCCTTGAGTCTCGCAAACGCCGTTTCAGATCTATTGGTGACTTGCACCCATCGGATGCGTGTCTCCTCTTCGAGGCGTGAGGGCAAGGCTTACATAGAGACGAGTCAAACTTACGCAGCAATCCCGGTCTGCTGGTTGGCAGCGCATGCTCACTGATTCCCCTCTCGCGTAAATACGCACGCAATCGGGCGTCTGGCCATGTCAGATAGGAAGCAACATTGACCGAGACATTGGGGTACCTATTTGGAGAGATCAGCAACGTCGAGGGGGATAGTGAAACCGAATGCTCACATCCTATTCATCAAATCAACCAGGTCCTTCCGGTCACGAACTTCTTTTTTGCCATCAAGATATCCTTGCTCCGTGAGCCATTGACGAATGTCCGTGTCACTCCATGCGCTCCATATGCTGTCTAACGCAGAGGGATAGTGTTCCCTGAGGAAAAAAGGTCAATTCGTAACGATCGAGGGCAATACTGGTGATTAACACATACTGGACCGTCTTAATCAACGCATCACGACTCTTCTTGGCGTCGCTCTTCAATAAACCGTGATCGACAAGCCAAGCTTTCAACTCGGAGTCGGACCATGTATTCCAAACACTATCGGTGCTGCTATAATAATATTTCTTCATCTCACCGACGAGGTTGGCTCGAGAAGGCGTCTCCGTGGGCTTCATCAACTTGTGAGCAACGAGCCATTCCCGCTAGAGCAAACATCAGTACAAGTGCACTGAGGACTACGCCTGGGCTTACAATGTACGAGTCACTCCAGCTCTCCCACACGGCGGACGTCGCTTTGCTGAAATATTCGTTCGAAAGACGTATCAGCTCGTCCCTAGTGTTTGCACTTCTCGCCTCAACGACACCGTGTTCTTCAAGCCAAGTCCTGAATCGGCTATCGTCCCAGGTAGAGTATATGTAGTCCTTCGAATCGTCGATCGCGCGAGCAACCTCATTGGTTGCCTGAATCACTGCGCTACTGATGCATTGGGAAGCATAGTTGGCTGTGTCGGTAGCGCTGGCGTAGACGGATGAGGCTGAGGAGGAGGCAAGAGAGGAGTAGAATTCGGCTGCATCCGTGTATGCACGGTACTTTTGCTTGGCAAGCAGGACGAGTTGCTCGCGTGGACCAGACGGAGCGACGACGCCCTGCTCGAGGAGGAAACTTCTCAGCTTGCTCTCGTCCCACTTGTCAAAGGAGTCATCCTTGATGTACTCGAATGTATGCTGCGCTTTGTTGAACTGATCGAGCGACCACTGACGGCCAGCTTCTGCATACGCTGAAAAGAGAGCGGGCGCAGTCTGCCAATTGGCACCGACGAGGTCGTAGAGGTGGGACTTTTCAAAGGAAGCGGGGACCCTGATGTTGTGCTGTTCGAGCCAAGTACGCAGCTCGCTATCGGACCATTTGGCATAGTCTGGATTGGAGGAGAACCAGCCAGCGTTGACGAAACTTGCAAGGAGAATAAAGTAGTGGAAGAGGATCATGGTAGAGTCGGTATGTGGAATAGGAGCGTTCGAGGCATTCCTTTTGTACTGGGCGCTGAGCGTCGGTGGATAGGAGACTCCAATGACATCATGGGTTTCCAAAAAAGGTCGACGCTGTAGCCGAACTCCAACACGCCAACCACCACATGGCCGAGCACACCGTCTTCAACAAGTTCATCCTTTACGAGAACAAGCTCCGGTTCTATATCGTCGCGTCAAATTCGTCCGATTCGCGGCACCGCATCATTAAAATCGACCGCACCTCTCAGTCCGACCTACAAGTCGTCGAGGATGACACCGAGTACAGCGGAAAGCAAATGAGCGCCGTGCTCAAGATGCTTGACGACGGGAACAAGGGGTCTGGCGGAATAGGAAGAGCCAGAGTGATCTTTGGTATTACAGGTAATCCACCTTTCGTCTTGCTCTCGCGCCCTCGTTGAACATGCATGTCAGCTTTCGTCAAGTTTACCGCAGGGTGGTACATGATTGTGATATCCAAACGTTCCGTCGTTGCACTTCTCGGTGGACACTATCTGTATCATTGCGAGAGCACCGACATGATACCCGTCTGCTCTAATCACAAGATAGAAAAGCCCGCGGAAGAGCAACGCCTTCTTGGCATCTTCAAGCAAGTCGATATGTCTAAGAATTTTTACTTTAGGTACTGTCTTAGCATTCACAGAGACGTCGTACTCAACTCAGCAACAGCCATTCGTACGACATCACCTCGACGCTGCAGGATAATCTTACGAAACCAGACCGATTTCGCGAATCAACTTGGCCTTTCAATGATCGCTATGTTTGGAACTTTCATATGATAACCCACCCTTTCACGGATACTCCTCCGAGAGGGTTTCAGGCTTGGTTGATTCCACTCATCCACGGTCATGTTGATCAAGCCAGTATGTAGTATCATTTACTTCGCACTCGGCTGACACGAACAGTATATTTCGTTAGAACTGAACGTCCTCGGTCGCGTCATATTTGTCACCCTGATCGCTCGCCGCTCTCGGCACTATGCAGGGGCTAGGTATTTGACTAGAGGAGTCAACGACCAGGTTAGTAGTCGCATTTCCTCCCTTCGATAGTCTCTTATCAAACCTCAAGGGTAATGTCGCGAACGAGGTCGAGACAGAGCAGATTGTATCAGAGGCGTTAACTACGCCATTCTACTTTCCGTCTGGTCGAGTTCATGCCCGTCGGCCGAGTCCACGATATACCAGTTATGTCCAGGTACGTCGTAATCGCTGAGCTCAATCATTGCTCACAATGCTTTGGTAGTACCGAGGAAGCATTCCTATTTACTGGACACAAGATACTACCGCTATGAATCCCCGTCCCCCGATTGAAAGTCAGTCCTCCACTGTTACTCATACGTCTTACTCATCCTGCTATCAGTCAATGTGATTGATCCGTTCTACACCGCTGCCGCCCGCCATTTCAACGACTTATTCGCTCGTTACGGAGCGCCTATCTTCATTCTGAATCTCATCAAGAGGCGAGAGCCTGTACCTCGAGAATCCAAACTTTTGGAGGAGTACACGCAGTGTGTACGTTACCTGAACCAATTTCTTCCGGATGATAGGAAAATGGTTTATCGTGCTTGGGATATGTCGAGAGCATACAAAGAGTATGTTTCATTGATGTCAAACAACTCTCCCTTTTTCACTCTTCTCTGTGCAGGAAGACGCAAGACGTCATTAGCTACCTGGAGGATATGGCTGAGGAATCGATACAGATGACGGGTTTCTTCCATACCGGGGCTGAACCCTTCTCCCATTGTTTGCCAAACATATCGTAAGTGTATCTTATATGTATCGGCCCTTTCTCATGCGTAGCTCCGATGCTCTGCAGGGATAAGGATAACCCGTCGTGGCGAGATGACATTCTTTTGCAGAATGGTGTATGTCGCACCAATTGTGTGGATTGTTTGGACCGTACGAATGCCGCTCAGTTTGTGTTTGGAAAGCGGGCTTTTGGTCATCAACTTTATGCGCTCGGGGTGGTCGGAAACCCAAATCTTTCGTTTGACTCAGATGCTGTCAACATGTTAACGGAGATGTATCATGATCATGGTGATAGTACGTATTTTCTTCAAACGTCTCTGTCACCCACCAGCTCATCACCCTCTCGGCAGCCCTTGCCCTTCAATACACTGGAAGTGCGCTTGTCAATCGGGTCGAGACCTATCGACGAATGCCTCATTGGAATAGCCACTCTCGTGATATCATAGAGAACATCAGGCGTTTTTACACGAATTCATTATTAGGTTTGTCTTTATGTCAGACCAGGGATTGCACTCATCGCGACAATAGACGCGGACAAGCAAGCGGCAATCAATCTTTTCCTCGGTGTGCATGAGCACCATGGTCATGTTGTCCAGTCACGAGGTAGTTACCAGGAGTGGTATCAACCCCGCAATATGGAGACTGCGTACACGCTAGACAAGTGTTTGCATGCCCTGAATGACTTTGCCACTCACAGGGGTGATTTTTGGTCCGAGTATTATAGACCACTTTTGTTCACCTCCTTGGGGAAGCATTTTGCTTATTGTATGAATACCCTGAAGGCCCCGGGGTGAGGTCATACTGCTTCTTTCTTTTTTCTTGGTGTTGATTCACTCGCAACAGGAAGTTTCCGCATGGTAGTGCTTATAGTCCCTTTTCACCTAGCAGTCCAAATGGAGTACATCAACCAAGGTCTGGACCCAGTTCGTTTTCAAATAGCTATGTGTGCTGAGCTCTTCAGGGATAGATTAGTTGCAGGTGTTAGGCGTTGGATGGGTCATCCAGCTTCCTCACACAATGATATCATGAAGAAATCCATGGTTTCAGCCAATGTGGTTGCCAGAGTTCAGCCATATGGCAAAGCTGAGACACTTGTCCAGTCCACTGGGGCTTTAGCTACTCAGCTCCTCCATCCAAAAGTATCACAGGAAGAGCTGATGGAGTATCACAGGTTAGTACTTGAATTGTTCGTTTTCATAATCTAATCATTGTTGTAGATATATTGACCAAGATCAGCTCATCTATGATGCCATGCAAAGTGAGGCAGAAACCACAGATCAGTTACTCTATGTCAAATACATTGAGAGGAACACTGGCAAAGTGGAGTCATTATTAGCCAATGGGATTGTGGAGCTGTATGAAGGGTATATGCTTTCTGCCTCTGGAGATCAGCTGCCATCTCTGGCAGACACCTATGGGTATACAAATTGGCTCAAAGATGCTGTAGTGGTATAATTTGAATTAATATGACTATATTCTTTTAGGATTGAATGATGATGTTGATATGTCTTGTGCTTTAGCTAACCAAGTGCTCAGCCCTGGAGAGAAGTGATACATCTCCATCCAATATTTACAACAGTTTCATATCACTTTGTACCATTGATTTCAGTGAGATTCATGGTAGATGGGTTTCTGTTTGAGTGGACTACTGATCCACCACAGTAATCAATCATGGATGATTCCAGTCCTGTAAAATTGGGCACTTGAGTGAAACTAAGACTTGTGAGAAAATTAGATCAGATCAGTTGTACAAGTGGGCCAAAATAGGCATTGCATTTGTGAATGCCTTTCTTGCTGACACCACCACTCAATTGAGGACCTGGAAATGAGGGAAAAACTGAATGGGGTGTTACAACTTGGTCTTCTTGTTTTTTGTCTTTGTCTTGATTCTCTATGGACTACAGTTATTCACTTGTGCTTGAGCCACCAAGTCTTTGTATTTTAACAACAACATTTTTATCAGGATCAGATGACAGAAACTCTTAGTATATATGCAAACATACAGTAGAAAGAAATAGATCAAAGAATAATGTTATATGTGATTAGCTGAATGAGAATTGTGTTCTTATTGGGCAAACTCCACCAGTTGAGCCACATCCAAAACAGGTAAGCTGCACTGCTGCCATGGTATCTAAGTGATATTGTACCTAATCACACCTCTGCACTCTCACCATCACTATCTATGCCATCAGCATTCTTGTCACTTTGCTCATCTTTTCTGCCTGTGATGTTGCTATTCCCCTCATGTGCAGGCTGTGCAGCCACCAATATCCCCTTGTTCAGCTCCTGGCTTTGGAGCCTGTGGCTCAAGCTTTCTTAGCTTTGGCTTTGGCCACTGCTGTCAGAACCCATGCCTAGACCAGATACTATATTGATACCAATCCAGACTCTTGCTTAGTAAGTACTATTCTAGACTGATGTCATATGTATGATGTCACTCCTCTTGACCCTGGCAATGATGTCACTATAACATCAGACCCTATAACCACAACCCCGAACCTTAGATAGTATATATAGTAGACTACATGCATGTATTTAGCCTTTTTTCTAGTCTTGAAATACTCATTTATCACTTTGATCTTCTTTGGGATTTGTTGCAGCTTTGGTTGTGACAACTCCATTCACCTTCACTCCTGCTTATTGATCCCATTCTCCTCTTTCCACAAGTATGTCACCTTATAGTAAGCCTTTTTGTGCTCAGAATTTCTTTGTTTTTATTCTGACTCCTTCTTCCACTCTGTCATCACCTTGGATTATTTCTCTTTTTATCTCCAGTGAGCCTCTTGGGCTGCCTTCACTGCATTAGAAACTTTCTGATAATCAATGACATGGTTACAGAAATCATCACTTTGTAATCTGGAAAGACCATCTTTCCATTTAGCTAACCTTTCATTTTCTTCTGTTTTTATGTTGATGTTGATGTTGCATAGTTGCATCCTCATCATCATATCCATCCTCATTCATGTTGTCTCCATCCATCCTGTCGTTGTGTTGTGGCATATCGTCACACCAGTCATTGTAACACAATGCCATGTCATGTTGTTCGATGTTGTGCCGTATGTCATGTTGAGGGTGAGGATAGTGAGGATGAGGACTCAGATGACAGTTACTCACTGTTGTTGGTGTCATCTCCCCATCTCCATTCTGTCCCATCTCCAACTCTGTGTCCAAGTCATTGTGGTGTCGTGATCGGCGTTGCATTGTGACCACATTGTGGTCAATGTTGTGGCTGTGTCGTCATGGTCACACCATCGTGGTGTCATTGATGTTGGTGTCATCATCACATCATCGTCTGTGTTGCCAGTGGGCATTGCATCATCATCACTGTCGTGGTAGTGTTGTCTGTGGTCAGTGGGTCGTGTTGTAGTTGACATCATGCCAGTGGTCACAGTCGTGGCTACGTCATTATTGTTGCAGTGTCTATTGTGCCATCATTGATGCTGTGGCACACAAAGAAAAAGAAAAGAAAAAAGTCTTGCCTGACAGCATTCAATGAACAACCACCACAGCACAGCAATGTGACGATAACACCATGACAACTTGGCAATGAGAGTGGCACCGCAACACAACAATAAGCCTGAGTTGTCGTCGATGACGAATGATTGGACGACACCAGTGTGTAGAAGCAGCTCCACAATGATCACTGGTTCACATCCACTTCAAGTGTAATAATGTCAAACCCCCAACAGCACACCAAAAAAGTTGTATGTGGTATACTATATAGTTATGTACTAGTAGTGTTACAAGGAATACTCAACCCTGGCCTTGACCCCAGCCAAGGGCCCAGAGAAATTGAAGCTTGAGCCCTAAGCTGGCAGAGCCCCAGAAAAAAGCCTGGCTCAGCTCAGATAGGGGCTTGAAGCTTGGCCCTGCCCATCACTAGGCCTGACAACTGGTCACAAAACATAGATTACAAGACCATCACCAATTATATTTCAAGGAGGACCATCTTCAACTCATATTCTCACTTATAAGAATCATGTAGCTCTGTCTGGTAAGCACATTCTTTTTCATTGCCTGGTTCCTCATCTAGCAGTGTGTGCATGCATTTTCATTGTGCATTGTGTTGGTGTGAGTTGGGAGGTTGTAAATGATGCCATGGATGTGGTCAGTTGAGGTAAGTGGAGGATCAGTAATGAGAAACAAGGCTGATGTAGATGTCAATTATTCAACAATGTCCTTCACCAGATTGTTTTTGCAGCTTACTGCTGGCCTGGGAGGTACCTGTGGGATTCCAGTGGTTGGTCCAGGTTTTATAGTATTCTTAATGCTGTTCTGATACTGACACATCACTAATGTAATAGCATGAACAGGACTAGAATCTAAGACTATGGAAGAGGTATGGACATCTGCAATCTCAGAAGTGACTGTACAAACTTGTCTGCTTGGTTACAGCACCAACAGTGGTATATCTAGGTCTCTTGTGCATATTTACAACACAATTATGTCATTTGCTGTAAAATATTTGCACTGAGTCACAAACATCACTCAATTGAGACAAATCTGGCTATCTTAGCAATCCTACACAGCCTAATCCAGGAAAACTGAGTATTTAAGTACTTGTACAGATCTCAATGGCTGTGTAAATATGGTTGTCTGCACAACACTGCCATGTGGACAGTGGCACCCATCTTTGTACAGACCAGTCCATATAAACAATAGAGTCTGTTGCCAGTAGTGTTGTCTCAAGTTGGCTAGCTAAGAGCCAGCCTTATGTCAGCTTATATTCAACTCAGCTTACATGATACATTGTAGCTAAGCTCATTTCAAGCTAAAACTTTAGTTTTAAGTAACTTTGCTTGTAGCTTGAATTGTATGAAGCTACAAATTGGTGTAAAGTGCAGGAATGGTCTGCTGAGGGTGTGTGCAAGGTGGGATACATCCCAGGGATTCTATGGGTCAGGGGTGGTGAGTGAAAGGCATCCTGAGCAAAGAAAAAGGATTTCTGAGGACTTCTGAGCTCAGAATGACTGGTCTGGAGCGTGGGAAACCGGACTGGAATGTCGGAATGATGGAAAATGAGTTGGGATGATGGGGAAAGAGGCGGGACAAGTGTGGGACGACTTGCAGAGTTGGAAGGTTTGCGTGTGGTGAAAATGTGTGGTAGAAAGTGTCCCTCCTGCTCAGTAATGAGCTACAGGGTTTGTATAGTCTACAAAATGATTGAGACAGCTAAAAAAAATTACAAAAGAAGACTAAACAAACTGTAAATAAGACTAAAAGTGAAAGGAAAACAAAGATATAACCAAGACAAAGTGCTCTGAGTATGTTGGGAGCACAGGAAAAGCAGTTCTGGTCTTGGAATGGACTCGGAATGGGGTTAAACTGCGGGAAAATAGGTTGGACTGGACCAAAATGAGTCAGAGCAATGTAGGACCAAGTTTGGAGGACATAAAAGCATCAATGAGGGCTCTGTACCTCTTCAGGGAGTGGCAGAGCTCCAAATCGGGCTTGGACCAGCTCAGACCATCTTAGACCAGTTTTGACTACCTATAAAATACATTACAGTATAGGTGGTTGAACACTGGATACCATACATAGATGTCGGAATACATTGATGCATATATTGTATAGTTACAGTTACAGATGATAGCTCAATGCCTCATTCTTCCCAGTATAGTGGGCTATTGGTGGCAGTACCTGACACTGAGTGACATGTGCCAGCACACTGGCAACCATGAAATACTGAATTTTGTGAACCATGGCTCCTGAGACGCCCTTTCTATGCTCAGAGTTCTGCTTCCTTATATTTTAATCTAAAAAAACATCATGATGCCTCGAGTTTCCATAACAACATTCTGGGACCCAAAGTGACATACCTTTTTGCTGAACTTGATGGAGGGACAACTTGCAGCCATGTCAAGTCCGGGCCCTCTGGGCACAAGTTCGGACAGATGTCCATGGGTTCTGGGCGAGGTTGGGTGAATGTCAAACGGAAGGAAGAGGACTTTGGCGCAGACATATGTGTTGCACCCTTGTTGAGTTCATGTCCTCGTATTTCGGAGAATGGAGATTCAAAGGTGTGAAGGGAAGATCATGTTGAGAGAGAATGTGCGAGGAGGAAATAAAGTTGATATTCATACTAAAGAATTACATGGGTACAATGTGGTTTATATATGTATTCCCAGCGGAGTCTGGATCCTATGAAATAAGTCCAGATGGAGTCTGGGATGCCACACAGCAAGTACATATCAAGGTGGAGAATGGAGTGTCAAGGGGATGAGGGTGAAGGCAGTGGGTACGTACAAAATGGACAATATAGAATAAAGGGTTGAGAGAGTAAAGTGGGCGCAACTGATTGAATGGAAGGAGTCAGGTCCAATATGAAGGGAGCTATCTCTGATGCAAAGTCCGAGGAGACCAGAAGGGCCCTCAAGGAGTCTGATGCAGAGTGGGACCGGAGGTAGCAGATAGGGGCCAGAACAGATATAACAGGCCACTTCCACAGAGTCATACCTAACCTGGTTGGCATGAGAGCAAGATTTGCCCTGAAAAATATTCTGATTGATGGCAAGAAGCACTTCTGGGGACTGGTTCAAGTTGCTCACATCTTCAAGAAGGATGTTATGTGTTACAGTTTGAAATTTGAGTAAACATAGCTATGGGAGTGGACACACTAAAGGCATTATTGAATCTTGAATCAATAGTATTCTATTCAGTTTGCTACCACAATTCTAGACTAGTGAATTAACACATCAATATCTTATTTACTTTAGTCATTTACACTTATTCATCTTATTCATCTTCATATGATGTCATTGACACATGTATCATCCTATTGAGTATTACTAATAACCCTAAGCCCTATTACTCATAATAATATTGGCTTACTCATACAATAAAATAGTTCTGCTATTTGGTATTTGGTATTTATTTTTATCCTTTCTTCTGAGATATTCCATAGAGTTACTTAACATCTTCCAGACCATTCTATACCACAATACATACAAACACTCTGTAACATATATAGAGGGTCACCTATTCCCTTTAATAAATAAGGCACTTCCATACTATGGACAGTATTAGTTCCTACAGGCACTTGCTCGCCTTTCAGCTCCTCATTCTTGACTAAGTCTCCTACTTGATCATATACCTTTGGTAGCCCCCACACTGTACACCAGAGAAGCTTGTATCCTTGGACAACTTTTTTAGGTTATGAGCTCCACCTTGATATAGACAGCATATCATTTCTGTGCACATCTTCTGATGCCTGCCACCATCATGTGTGAGGAGCTTTGGGTTATTATTGGTCATGCTGCTCACCAGTTGGATTTACGAATGACTATCTTTCTTGATTTCAAGTGCAGCCACTAACTGCACCCTTTCTGCAATCAGAGACCTAACCTGGTCAGTTTTCTTCCAGAATACTCTCCATCACTGGTTGTTCTCTTCTTCAGGCTCCACCTCCCTTCATTTTTTCTGGGAATCCACATGGATCACACCACATCCTAGAAGTCCATGATGCTGTCTACACTAGATTTGCTCATCCATCTTGCACATGTCTGGGAAGCTTTCAAGAAATCTGCCCTTGTAGATTCCTATTTCCCTACTTTCATTCAGGAGCCCCATTACTGCAGCCTTGTATATAGTTTTAGACGTAAATGAATGGGCAACTGCCAAAACTACAATTACATGATTAGAGCAACTACCACACCTAATATTCCTAGTGATCCACTGGCTGCCACTCAGCTGACTTTGAAATTATAGGAGCTGCTGTTGAATCACAGCTTACACAGCCACATTCAATTGCTGAAACCAATGTTTTGCAAACCATTTGATCATATCTCATCCAAATTTGATGAGATTGATTAGATTGTCAGACCATTAGAATTACACAAATAGGGGCTACTACTTTTGTAGTGAGATGAAAAAGGAATAATAATTTTCCTTGTGGGAATAAATTTTTGCTGCCTGGGATACAGCCTCTTTCTCAACAGGTATTTCCCACATGTGTGCCTAGCAATTGCCATTAGCCAATATTAACCGATCAGATGCTTTGACAAATATCACCAGCTTTTTGTGACTATTTTGATATCTCATCCAGAATAGAATTGATTGATTAGATTATTGCACCTTTGGAATCACAAAATAGGGGCTACAATATTTGTGATGAAAATGACGATGTAGTAGGAGTAGTAGAAGTAGTGGCTGCATTTGGTGCACTTCTTCATTATGAAATCACCTATGCATGAGGCAGATTCTAGTCCCTGTCAAGAAAGGGGCAGTTTCCAAAGCTGTGAAAATTTGTTCCAAGAAAAGAAAGTCATTATTCCTTTTTTGGTGTCATCACAAATATTGTAGCCCCTATTTTCATGATTCCAATGGTGGAATAATCTAATTAATCTGATCTAATCTGGATGAGATATGATGGAAATGGTGGCAAAAAGCTAGTGGTGTAAGGTTTCTGATTGGTTGATATTGGCCAATGAGAAGGAATGCCCATATGAATTAAGAACAAGGTTGCAAAATATTGAGTGGGAATGTCCACACACCTCCTATCATTTCAATGTCAGACATGATTAATTCAAAGCCAGACAGTCCTCCAGCAACATCAAGTGAGTTGCCAGTATTTGAGTCAAAGTGATCTCTGGCACTGCTGCAAGTTGCCACAGTTTGATGCAAGTGCCTGTATAGCAAATGCCAGTTTGGAAGGTCTAGCACTACAGACTCTGGTGGCTCAAGTGAGAAGTGAGTAAGTACTAAGCACATAGGACCAAGTCTTGACCACTTGGTAAATGCAGGAATAATGGCTAGTATGAGTCCCAAGATCACAGGACCATTATGACTATTATGCACCATATTACTAAATATGTAGAGATCATTCTGGGCAAGTAGTCATGCATGACAAAACAACTTTATGATCACTGCATGTTTCAAAGAACAAACTAGAACTTATCAATGAAGTAGCATCTGCTCCATAGTCTGACCAGTCAAGGACTTGGGGTTCAAGGATCAGGCGAGATGATGTAACAATTGGCTGTAGAAGATACAACTTGAAGGATTAATGATGGTGGTGGCCAAGAGTGCTGGTACTTGTAACATTAAAGGGAGTGGTGGGTATGCTCAGGGCATCATACTAGATATGCTGCCACTTGCTGCCACTGCAATTAGGATGATGACCAATTAAAGTCTTCAAGTTGATGCCGCACCTTACAGACTCATTTGAGCACTTGGATCATAGCATACATCAGTGCCATGCCAAAATTCTTTATTTACATCTCTTGTGAATTCAGCCATTGTAGGAATTTCGTAAGCAGCAGGCCAAACAAATTGTCCTCAAGGCTTAGAACTATGCCTTCATGATAAACATCAAAATGATCAGCATAACTTCAGTAGAAAAATAACTAGGGTTAGTGTTGTTCGAACATCAACCTTGTGATATGTGGTAAAGCCCACAAAGGAGCTATCAAAGAGAGAATATGCTTAGTATAATAGCAATGAACAGGTAAGACAGAAATGTACCATGGTAGACAAAAGTGCTAGCATGTGTACAGTTGTCATAGTGTAGTTGGTCCAAAAAAGCTTAACCATGGAAGTGTCATGCTTGTACCATCAATCAAGATGAAACTTCTCTAAGATTGGATGACCAAAGATGCACTGGCATTCAACACCCTGTGCATAAGTTAGTTCAACTAACTGGAGGTATTTGATTTGACATTAAACTTACCAATATTATGATTGTGTTTGTGAAGGAAAAATAACCTGGGAAAAGAAAAACATGACCTCCAAATGAACCAAATTACCATTCAATGGATACCCAGCCACAAGGATGTTGAAGGCAATGAAAAGGCCAATGAAGAAGCACAAAAAGCAGCCCAATTGCAATCCAATAACTCTCTGTCTTGCTACCTCCCACTTTTCATACATTCAGACCCCCTCCCCTCTAGTATAACTGCTCTCAAGCAAGCCTACAAAGAAGTCTCCAAGCAATGATGGCTTGAGGACTAGACCAAATCACTGTGATTTCATCGCATGAGCAAGTTTGGAATGAATAAGCCCTCAAACCTTTTCTTGAAGCTCATCTCCCCTCTCTCGAAAAAACAAGTACTGGTTTACACACAGGCCACATCGCCCTCAACTGACACCTACACAACATACACAGGGCTGACAATCTGTCATACCCTCACTGCACAAACACACCAGAAAATGTAAAACACTATGTATTGTAATGCCTCCATTATGTGCACAAATGACATGCAATGAGAAACACATTAGGCCGTGAAGCAGACAATCTATACGTGCTTCTCTCACAAGATGAAGCTTTACTCAAATATGTCACAGCAACGGGTCGGCTAAATCCGACTTTCGGTAATGTTAACACATAATACATATGCAGATAACCCCTCGCCAGATCACAAACCACAACACTATCAATATGCACATTGCGTCTCCTTGTATCTATTTTATTGTCTACACAGGATCAGCAGGTTTGGAAGGAGATAAGTTGGAGGAAAGAATTAAGATGTAGGAAGAGAGGTGACGAAGACCTTGTTCAGGATATACTTGCCTGCCCGCTCATCAAACCCGGCTCACTACAAATACATAAAAACTCACCCTTGCATTCCTCAAACCTACCTCAAGATTCATTTTCACGCACTCCCTTACTCCCTATGTACGACAGGCCTTCAGGCCCAAGTACCTGTTATTCACAACATCACACCAAAGAATATCTCACCTTTGACACACATCACCAAAGTGCTGCAACTGAGGGTCTGGAGTGTCTAAAACAGCCAGCAGGAACGGTGGACCAAGTGGGTCAAACCCACCTTGGGGCATTCACTCAGACAGAGTTGTGGAAGGGCAGGGGCCTTAGTTTAGTTAATCTGTCCTCTATAGAGCTCACACACTCCACAATAGGACATAAATTGATTTAAAAAAATAAAAATAAAAAATAAAAATAAAAACCTGGAAATTGTGGAGTTTGTGATTTGGTTGACCTACTCTTGCATTGCCACTAGATGTGGGATGGAGCTCATAACTGAAGCATGTACACCAAATTCTAAAAGTTCTTGACAGTAGATGATCACTAACCCGACTATCTTCGGTCGGTGATACAACAATTTTCTTCTTGTCACTCAGGTTGAGAACAAATTGAGCTACAAAAGAGCTTATCAGATACATACACATTGATTGATACATTAGTGTAGCTTATTTATGAATGGTATATGCAAACCTGATTTAGACACTCAGTGATGTTATCTTTTCAAAGTATCCTAGCATGAATGTAAGTCCCAGAAGAGTTCATATGGCACCATATTGTTTATGAGCATATGACTAGCATAGTGAACTATCTTTCACAAATCCTTGTCATATTATCATCCCCTGCCTGTGAGAGCTGGCTCAGGCTGTGTGAGTAGAATGAAGTGGGTGTTGAAGATAGTCATTTGTGGTTAATGGTTAGGGTAATGGAGATCACTAGCCAAAGCTTGTCACTAGTTTTGTGATGGAATATTTGAGGTCTCGTATTTCTGTTGATGGCACAATGTTAGAATGATACTGACCTAGTGACAGTGTTATGACCGCTCTTAAGCCTGTCTACTCAGGGACTCAATCAACACACAACAACAGAAGAGGGTAAAGATGAAGGGGATCAGTCAGACTTTAATGCATAATGCACAAGTGGACAAGACTAAGGAGTTTGTCTCAGCTTGTGGCCTCTTATATATATTCAGTGAGGACGTTAGGGCAGGTGTGAGAAATACATTAGTAAGCTACAATAAGATATGATGTCATTGATAACGGTAAGGGATATGAAAGATAGAATGTTCTAGAAGAAATGACATAGGGTCACATGTTAGGGTTATAACTAAGCATCATGTGACTGATTACAAATAAAAGTTAGGTGAAGAAAGAGTGTTTATAACAGACAGCAGTTGGAGGAAAAAAATAGAGTGAATAGAAAGGCAAGGCAGGAAAATCGGGCAAGAGAGGCAGGTTGCCAAGGAAAAGAGGGAAGCCATCAGGAGGGCAGGAGAAAGGTCTGGCTGTAATGAGATGGATGAGATTCGTGCTGCTCCCTTAGCCTTCAGTATGTAAAGGCCAAGTAGTCACTGTGGAGGTCAGTACTATGTCTTGGCTGCTACATTTGTTTTAGAAGAAGCCTAATATATTCACTGAGATATCATAGCATCGCTTTGGTAAGCTTCAAGGACTTTGTGTAATGAATGATATGTTATGGCTTATGTACAATCCAAGATGCACTTTCAGGTCAGTTGTTTTTTCTTGCAACTGGCAGCATTTTAATAATTGCGTTGCATGGACAACAACCTGACTAAATGAGTAGCTACACAGTCCCGGATATGCCCAGAGACTATAAAATATTTGTATTGAGTTTGGAAGAGAAGTTTTCGACATCTAGCAGTGACTATCTAATCCTCAACACCTCCTCCTCGCCTAATAGCTCATTACAGAGCTCCCCTCATTGTTCATTGCACCGCCAATGCACCGGACTATTTGACCTCTTCAGACTGTCCTCAGCACGACTGGACTACCTCCGGTTTTCTGTTCAATGCTGTTCTTCACATCAAGTAAGGTATCTGAACTCACTGGACCTCTTTAGGGTCGGCCTATTGCAAGGCGAACCCCTGATCACTGTGGCCTGGCTACTCATCTAGTCAGGTTGTTGTCTATACAACTGGAGCCCACTGCGAGGGGTTCATAGTTCAGATTCTTCTTCGACGGAAATTTCCCTCTCTCTTCCTTATCTAATCCTCGACATCTCCTCCTCACCTCATAGCTCATTATGGAGCTCCCTTCATTGTTCATCGCACCACCAACGCACTGAACTATTCGATCTCTTCACCGGACCACGACCGGACTGTCCTCAGCATGACCGGACTACCTCTGGTCTTCTGTTCTACGCTGTGCTTCGCATCAGGGAAGATACCTGAACTCACTGGACCCTTTTAGGGTCGAGCCTATCACAAGACGACCCCTGATCACTACCTGGCTACCCTTCTAGTCAGGTTGTTGCCTATACAACTGGAGTCCACCGCGAGGGGTTCATAGTTCAGATTTTCCTTTGACGAAAATTTCCCTCTCTCTCCCTCAAGCACTACGGCTTGAGTCTGCTTTCCTCCGCTTTTCATTTTCATCTCTCCTGTCACTTTATTTTCGTTTCCATTCCGTTTTCTACCACTTCTGACGTGACAGTTGGATTCAACATCTCCGACTCGTCAGTTATTACTTAAGCTAAATGTCTTAGACTTCTCTCCCCATCTCACCCTCGCTCACAAAATGACACACAAGCACACAACGCCTCCCCAGTCACAACGGTAAGCAGAGTTCCCTCTGTCCTTCCACCCCATGCCCTCACCTTCTCACCCACAATAGCACCATTCACCCACAACAGTGCAATGTGTGGACGCGATGACACGAGGTCGAATACTGATGCAACGACGAGGTGAGCGCACCTCCCTG
>JBBPNU010000332.1:0-19218 GCA_038091055.1 Leccinum angustisporum
TCCCCGAATTTGCTTCGCATGAAGGTCATACAAGCCTGGAATCCAACCTCGGCGACCCCAATGGCATGCTTACATCCATATATTCAAACAGGCTCCGTGACGGTAATATCACTATTTATCCTGTTGACGACCGGCTAAGCAGAAAAATACAATACCCCTGATGGGCCCATTGGTTCCCCTGACCCCTGACTAGATCAAATTTCCGCGTTGCTCTCATCGTCCGGACTACTTCTACCCTCCGCAAATGCGATTACAGAGACGGAGGTAGCCATGTTCCTACCGCTAGAAGAGACCCCAAACCACTGTCTATCCGATCCTTTCACCGAGACCATCACTGTCATACAGTTGAGCACGAATCGAGGCATGACGGGATGCATGCATGACCACTATTTATAAATAGTATCTATATCGACTGGAAGAATGGTGCAAGCAACGTCCCTGGTCGGCATCGCCAGTACCAAGAACTACAAAACGTTTTTGCGCAGTTTCATCTACACAGCATTTACATATCTCACTTGTACATTCCGACGCGTTCCTCCCATGAAAAATACATCTACGATCTGTGTTGTCGTTCAACGCTTGATCAACGTTCGACGCCGACGGTCTTGATTACTCTACACATCCAACTCCAATCTATCACTGGGTGTTCGCCTTATCTTCGCCCCTTTTACATAGGCCAGGAACCACTGACTCCGAACCAGCGCCGCCGCTTCTGCATTCCCATCATCCACAAGGCTGTGGCGGATCACAGAGCGGACGCTCGCGAACACCCGAATCGGAGACTGAGAATCTGACCTTCCAATTGTATTTCAGAATCAGAGTCACGGCGGAGGCATCCTATCGATTCTTTCACTAGGTGCGGAGATGAAGAAATACTTCGTCGCACGTGCGACATGGAAACATGGTTAACTGGCCACGATCACATTACTTTTCTCCATTCATAGAACCAGGTTCTACGTCCCCTATGTGCGTAAGGGAATTGCTTGGTCAAGGGTTTTCAAGGAAATGATCCTTCAACTGGAATTTCGAGTCCGTCGGGACTCAACGGTAACTTCGACTCGATGCATCAATTTCACTAGTAGCGGCAAGGACAAACAAAGGGATCGATATGAGTCATGGAAGACCAGATTAGATGCTATGTGGTTGCCTTCCATCAAACTTTGTGAGGTTAAGTTGTTGTGATCCTTCTGGAAGTCATCGTAAATCCATCGAGAGCATTGAACGCATTGTCATCGAGCACATGGGCTCTATGTAGCTGCACAGCAAAGTGGTACGTACAGGATAACCTATCAAGTGCGCCCTTGCTAGGAACCGGCAATGACAACGGCAACGGCAACTCATGATGCGGAAGCGCGTCGAAGTGATATGGGGTGGGTAGACGCACTTTGAGTATCGAGAAAGGGTATGGGTAAGGATATTGCGCGTCCTGGTGGATCCCGAAGGTCAGATGGATGTCATAACCGGGAGGGGATGATGTTGATCCCAGAGTCGGATGTAACTGCCCCAAGTTGCGGTCACACTGTCCAAGAGAATGTAGAATCAGAAAAAGAGAACACCGAGACAATGAAGTTGGGACTTGAGTAAAAAAGACGTCCCGTTTCATATTTCCCCTTCCTACCTCCACGAGCGTTTGAATTGTGCTACCGAGGATGATTTTCTTTCCAGGGAATACACACCGATCCTCAGAGCGTTTGCGTACAGCGCGAATCGTCTGAAAACATCATCTATAGCGCTATCTTCAGCTGACTTACCGACATTCGACCCCCTTGTCCCGAAAAGTACGCGCTCCCCGGTCTCATATGCCAAGGTTACGATTGTTATAAGCCAAATAGTTGTTCGTCCACTTCACGGACGGCTAAGGAAACCCAACAAAGAAAGTTGAGGCTTGAGTGAGAGAATGAGAAGGCTTTGCTCGGATGAAACTTTCAGGGATTGTAGTGAACTAACATCGTTTAAGTAAACGATCATGTCATTTCGTCATTGTATGTATGGTGATTGGGTGTGCGAGAAGTTGATATTGGCATTGAGTCGGCGTCGATCAGCTGAGACAATATTGTCCTCTGTCCGGGAACAGGAAATGTGATTCTACAGAGGGATCAGAGAGCAGTGCCAATGAACGATCCATGATCAGGTCAATCCAGTGTTTGGAAGTGGGAAGCAGAGCGCTGAGCCACAACCGGACCAGGCAAGCTTGTCTCTACATTCACGAATTGCGGCGCTGACCAGATCCAAGAGCGCTGACCTGAACAATGAACATGCTATGTAGCCATCCTGTTCGACTGCGCACATGGAATCTCAAATCTGTGTTCGAGAGTAGTTGGGGCCCAAAGGTCCTGTTGAAGAATAAACCATCAGACGATGTTGGAGCGCTTAACAGGTGAATAGAAAACACAGCAAACATCTCTTACCACCACAGCTGCAAGTTGCAGTTCAGATCTCACATCGGCGTTGATACCCCTCCAGGCCAGACATAGCTTCGGCGACGTTTGCGGATTTATGAGTCGATTACACGTGTTGACTCTAGCGAAACCAGTTTATGAACATAGATCGATCGAGTTATGTAGCCACTGGGTTATCGGTTATGCAGTCTCAGCGCCACTGGGCATGGTTCAACCTCGAGACTCGACAAGCAGATTCGGAAAGAAAGACCCTAATTTTGGACGTAAACGCTGTATGTACATAAGCAAACGCTCGGTGAAAAGTCATTTCGCTTACCAGCTCCTGCCTATATTGCCTTAGATCACACGATATATCCCCACTTGAAGCAATGCCTCGAGGATGCCAGGAAGTATCCTGTTTTCTGGGGTAGATTACACACGACAACCTGTACATCGCGATCGCGAACGTGTGTCGTGTGGAATACGTATAATGCATCGTTCTAGAGCAAGCCGGCTACCATCGCTGAGTTCCCTGAATCGAGAAAAGGGATACATCGAAATGAAATGACTCGACGGATGTTCCTCGCTGTGCAAAACGACGTACCGAGAGAGCCGCCAGCACCATACCATTTCTGGATTGTTAAACTCTGAACCGCTCAGGGTATGTGAACTCCAAAAGGTCGCCTGTAAACAAAGGAATAAAATCATGCATGCCAGGATCAGTAGTAGCAGCCACACTGGCAATCGGCTGACAACAACTCCGGCACTGGATGCCCTTTAATAATATAGTTTATCCAACACCTGCCTAAGTTGCAGGGAAGGGTGGAAGTAATCCAAACGGAGATTGAATTGATTCTAGGCAAGTTACCCAATTTTTATTGTTTTTTCAATCGTCTTTTTGATTTCAGTGGGCTACAATGCATGCTACTCGAAGTGCGGCGATAATACAGTTGGTAACGTATCACTAATAATAACCTAGACAACAGCGAAGAGGTGGTATATGTATCGGGCGAAACCGGGGGTGAAGTACCATGAGCTCGTAGCAGATACGGTAACCGCTCCCTCTAAGGGACATACGTGACCATTAACACGTTCACAATCAGCTTTTCCAGCTCCCCGCCCGACGCAAAGTACACCCGCTCCTTTGTTATCGGTCCAGCAGCCCAATCTGACAAGATTGAAATCTCTGCGTCCGCCAATGCGATCGCACCCGACTCTTCCACCCGCAGTCGGATAATGTCTGCCTCCGTCCGCATCGTATCGAGCTCCTCGTCCTCGGCTGGATCGCCGTAGAAGCTCATCGGTCGCCCGGGCATGGGCACGTTGCGTTTGGCGGGCGAGCTGTACGGCGTGGCAAAGGACATCATGGGGCCGGTGGGCGAGTCGGCAAGGGCATCGCTACCACATTCGACCGTACGGTCTATGGGCCAGATGTACCCCCCTGCTGCCCAGTGCAGCTCTGGTGCGAGCTTGTATACCTTGAGGGCGTGGTACAGGAGCGAATCGCTTCCTTTCAACTGGTAATTACAAACAAGATGTCGTTAGCCTTCGCTCTTCCCCCGATCACGCCGCACCCCCCGATCAAGGCGCAAGGCCAGGCCAGGCCAGGCCAGGCGGCAAGACGCAATGCAGGAACACAGAGATGAAATGGACGTACAAGGGGCACCAGCGACTCGGCTATCGCCTCGGCTGGATTGGCACTGTATTCTTGCGTGAGGTAAAACGCCACTTTCCGCCCACGGGACAGGCTCAACACAGGGGACAATAAATCCAAAAAGTATTCGCTCGGCGTTATCAGCGGGTCCACCGAGGGCCCGTACGTCTTGAGGTGCACGGCAAACGAGATGCTCATTCGACACCCCTGTTGGATGGTCTCGACTTCATATTCGCAATCGGCGAGGAAGGCGGTCCACTCGACTTGTTCGGGTTGACCGCCTCCAAAGAACTTTTCCTCAGCACCGTCGGTATCGCGGATGATCAAGGCACCTCCACTGTATTGCACTGGGAGGGTGACGATGACCGTGGCCACTCTCCCGTCGTTGCGCAATGTGCGCGGCTGTGGGGACATCCGACATCCGTTCGCCACGACCTCCAATCGATCTCGCACTGTGACGAGGTAGTGGCCGACGGGCAGATTAGGGAAGAGCGCATTGCGCATCGCGTCGAGGATAGGGTGGTTCGCCATCTCGAGGGTGGCAGTGAGAGGGAGGTTGGGTGGGTAAAAGAGCGAGTCACGATCTGGATAGACGTTGATTCCTGCAGTTTGGTGTGGTCGACAGGCCGCGATCAAGACGTCCAGCGCGGGCGGCGTGTCATAATCCACATCAATAGGGAAATCAAGCGAGTGAGTGATACCGCTCTGTTGTGGCATCCACAGTTTTAGTGAATCGCTAACCAACCACTATCAGGATGACGCACCTTTGAGCGGAAGAAGAGGACAAGTGCAGAAGGATCGAGGGGAATGCGACCGGATGCCGTGAATGGACGCGACCTGGCGGCAAGGAAGCGCGAGACACTTGCACGAAGCGCGTGCTCGGCTGAATAGTCTGACTTGAGTCGCCGTGCCGACGGTCGTTTGGGGGCGCTGGTGGCACTCTTGAGAGGACGTTCAATCTCAAAATCGGGTTGGCTCTTGGTTCGGGAGAAAGTGTGACCTTGATCAGAGTGTCGACTGCTGCTTCCGTCTGAGAGACGACTAGCAGCGGAAAGTGCGGGTGAGGAAAGTACTGATAGAGGAAACATGGACATGGTGACTCGAGTGGGGAGACAAGCTTGAGGGAAGAAGTGGTTGGACGGAGAGGCAGTATTTACCTCGGACGCGGTGGCTGTAAAAGGCCACTTGCCCAAGTTGGCCGGTGGAAGAGATGACGATAGCAGGTTGCCTGTCACAGACAAGGCAACGTGTTGATGTAGGATTCCTCTGTTCCCCTCTGGAAGGGCGTGAATATGTAATGAAGATAGTGTGGATCAAGATCAGCCACGCTGTGGGAGGAATTCGCGAAGAGATATCTCAGGGGGGCGCGGACTCGGGATATTATAGAAGTCTCGTACGCCTGTGCTTCTCTCCTGCGCTTTCCTAAACAACGCCCTTTGTCACAATTGGTTCGCAACGCGGATTCAACGTGGTAGCGTTATTACGTAGTACCAGCACAGACGATGTTCGAACAACAACTTCGGCAAAGGTGCCGGACAACCGAATCCTGGATACGCACTGTGGGTCCAATGTTATTGTCTCCAACTGCATTGTCTCGAAGGAGAAAAAATGTCATTCTACACACGATTCGGACCACAACCAATAAATTTCCAAGCTGTAGGATCACGAATGATGACGGGCCTCCATGGTGGGCTAGCGGAGCAACGTAACGCAGAAGCGGATCCAGTATGCCGTATAATAATAAAATAGATTTAACCAGTTTGGCTTTAGCATTGTAAAACGAAAAATGAGAACACGAGGCGGGAAGAACGCAATAACTGCAGCAAAACAGAGACGGGGCAGGACGGGGCGATGAGGTTCGGGGTTGTCATTGGCACCGCAGCTGTAAAAAAACGGGAAAAAACGGGATAGGTTCGGATCACATCCAAGGCCAAGATCATGGATCGCACAAGGGAAGTTTGGTCCGGGATGGATGCGCTGTTGCGTCCGAGGCTCCCGGATATTGACGAGGCAGTGAGATCACCATGCCCGTGAACCAGACCACATAAACCACTATTGGCGGCTGGGCACTGCGGAGAATCGAACATCCAGTCATCATCCAGTGTACGCGGATTCGGCGTGCTGCCGACGCGACGTGAAAAGTAGGGCACCGCCGCATCATCATCATCTGCAGTGATCGCGGTCATGGCCGCTCATACGCAGGGGGGTACTGTAGGTCAAGTGGAATTAAAGGGCCTTGGGAGATGTCAAATAAAGTATTGTAGGTCAGGAATTGAGTGTCACGTACAGTTCCCCCGAGTTACGTACACCCTGAGGAAGTGTCTTTCCTTCTCCCTTCGCCTTCCCTCGTCCCGGGACCGTCTCGGAACCCCAGAGACGACGGACCGCACGACGAGCTGCCATCGGAAATGTGGTCGTCAGTGATCATGTGGCGGCGGTTAGGCCAGAAGACGACCAGTCTGGGGTCACTGCACAACTTGAAGGATCGTCACGGAAAGCAAAACAAACAAACAAACAGCGATATGAAAGTTCTTCAACTTCGCAGACGCATATGTACTCGAAAATGCGGGGTGCGCCGTTCATTTTACTTTTATTCCCTCCCCCACGCGGCGTTGTTTGGTTCCGGGAGCGTTGACAAACAAACCCCAGCTACGTGCTGCTCAGCGCTGAAGGAACTCGGGCCCGCCCGTCGTGTCCATCGATGACCCAGACGAAGCGAGAGCCAATATTTTCCTGGCTACTGATACTATCTGGGAAATACCCAGGGCGTGAGGGTATTTCCAGCATGCGGATACCCTTGGCCCCATCCATTCCTGGCTCAAATTCATCTCGGGCATCCTGTTAAAAATAACTCCCAACTTCTGCCGGATCCGAATCTTATCTCTACTCCCCCTCTTGTGTTTTGAAATTGGACATCATACTCTGGTGCTGAAGAAGATAGAAATCATCGTCCCCTTTTCTCATATTGCTCTCCAAACACGTGTTGTCCAGGTTGACCGGGAAAGTACTCATTCTGTCAGCGCCGCGCGGCCGCAGTAGGAGCACTCATGTGTGAGACCATAGGTTGGTAGTGTATCATCACACACATGTGTTGGTCGCCAGCCATCCATGTCATCGTGGCATCCCAGGGATATCACTGATCAGGCGCCGTTGGTATGCCGTTGCCATCCGTATTTGTCTTCCATGCCACGTCTTATTTCTTCTTTTTCCATAGTCAAGATCTGAATCTCGGGTCTACCCGGGGTAGGCTTCAATCCGGTAACGCCATTCCGTTCCACTTCATCTCCCTTGGTATCTCAGGTTATCCATCAGGATGAGCCAGCGAAAAGGGGTAACGAAGCATATTGTATAGAATACGATATGACAGGATAGGGGTCCGCTAAGGCGTTATGTGAAGCTTTAAAGTACGTGTCACCTTGGAATCGATTCAGGCGTATGGGGACCCATCCGTAATATTGACCTCTATGCCTGTCGGGTCAACGCTCTCCTAGTGTGCGACGACTCACAGGCTCTGAGACTTTGTCATCGCAAACTACACCACCGTGTATCCAGGCCATGGCCTAGAGCGGGATTGTCAGGTTCGCCGAAGCGTGTTTCCGCCATGATGCATAATGCAGTGACTGCCAAAACTACACAGTACCGACACCGAACACGTGTTTCCTCCAAGTCAAGTGTCCAGCGTCCCTGCCGTGTAGTTCACCACGGCGATTGCCAGACTCCGGTCATCGGTTGTGTCGAGAGGAAAAAGACTGCGAGATGCATCCGTTCAAACTGATCCCCATCGATTGCCAAGGTCGATTATCATATCTTCATCACAGCCGTCATCATGACATCAGACAAATCCCAAACAATTTGGGGTCCGCTACGAAAACGCGTGTTTTGAACAGGATCAGGTTGCTCACTACAGGATGTGGGGACGAAAGAAGTGTACTGGTAAGAATCAAATGAAATGGAAGGAGAGAATATGGGCATCGGAACCATATCTGGCTGAATATGCCCACTCATCCGATTGTGGTACACACGCGGCTCGGACGAAGAAATAATCCTCTCCCGGGCACCCGACACCATCTTTGGTATGACCAAGACTTTCTTGAAATTCAAGGCGGATCGGCCGCTGGCGTGCGCGGTGACTGATCCTGTGTCGATTTATCATGATTAGTACAGCAGTGGTTATCTATCTCCATCAGAGGTTCGCCCACTGCCCATGTGCATGATCGCTGCGGCCTTCATTAGTTCACTCGCCAACGACAGCTCTGGTGCGATCATCACGCAATCCTTTGTATAACCAATACTCATATCCAATTCTAGGCTCGAAAGGGTAACCTTGTACTAGCGGCCGTTCCAGGTACGGCGCGAGCGGTTGGCCGATGCGTCAGCGTGTCTCCTCATCGATGTTCCTTCCAGACGGACGGCCGTGCCTAGTCCATTGGGAATGACGCTTTCTCTTGGAATACTTTCCCCCATCCCACTGCATCCTTGCATCCCCCCGCCCACTCACCAACTTTGCCTTGGTCAATATTGATAATCCTTCGGCAAGCGTCGCTAATCATTTTTTTGTCGACGTCTGGCTCGTCGTTAATGTGAAGTGATTCCCGCAGATTTCAATACCGGTGTAAACGCTGCAGATGATCCCGATTCAGAATATTGAACAACAGTATTCGTGAATACCCAATCTGTCGACGTTAACTCAAACCCGATCCTACTTAGGAGCCCAGAGCTTGGCGTTCGCACTCTAGAATGGGGGACCGCATCGACGCTGGTCAATCGAACATCAATATAAGGCCATCATAGCCGTCAGTCGCCTCGAACACGTCAATATGTATCAAGGGCTATCAAAGAATTCGACCCGGAGGGGAGATTTGGTATCGATGTTGTCCTGGTAGCAATGTCAGATCATCATGACATCTCACCTGACCCTACTAGGGGACATGCTAGGGACGACGCGTCTATGCAAGCGCTGCCAGTGGTGAGAAACGCGCCAACCGCGCTCGTCCCGGAGTGGATAGTAGGTTGGGGGTTTTGGGATCGATTCCATGATCAATTATCATGGCGTGGGTCAATACTTCATTGACTCATCGCGGGCAATTGAATGCGACTTCACGAGACTCCGGCTTTCACCGACTCAGACCCCAATCCTACGGTTTTGCTTTCTCCTTCGTAACACCAACATATCAGATTTGTACACGAGATAGCATCTACCTTTGATGCTGCGACCTACTCAGCTGCTTCTCTTGAGTATGATCTTATTCAGTTATCTTGCTCGTGAGTCACAAAATGTACGGAAACTACCTTTAATGCATCATTCATGGCCAAATTCAGTTATCCCGACTCGCTGGCCACGCCGGATTGCCAGGCAGCTCAAGCGCGGCATTTCTTTTTACAAGCTGACTGTCAGAAAGAATCCATTTGATATAACAATCATGCTGATGGTAAATGTCATTTGGACACAAATCAATCGCTGGGACCCAAATTTCTCCAGATAACGCTCGAGGTCTGGGGTCGAGACTCGACATGTCAATCTAAGATACACGCAGAGAGTCATGCTATTTCATTCATGTTTAGCGACTCATGATCGATGGACCGTCCGAACGGTCAAATCCACGTGATGCACTCTTGGCGAAGTCATCAATGTCGGTGACTTCCTCTCGTCTCTATGATCAAAGAATATATTCAGCTTCTCGCTGGAAATTAAACCGCGACTATACGTTCATTTAGCGTGATTTCCTATATCTAATTTGGGCGAGTGTTACTATCCGCTCCACGATAGATTCCCCTATTGATTTATCTTTCACAGTACCACAGAAGATTCTGAGCTGCCTGATAAATCTACCCAGGAACTTGTACCAGTCGCACCTCGGCGGTGGCGTTATCCTGATGACTGCATGGTTACTAGGTGGCGCATAATGTGATAACTTATGGTACGTCTTCCAGCAGCTCATTGATTCAAGGGGTCTTCATTTCAACTTGTGGAGTTCCCGTAGACGAACTTCACTAGTTAAAAATAAAAAGAGTATCTCATATGATTCATCAGGCCAGCTGAGCAGGCTAACCCAGGATAGCTTCCAAATCTCGGCGAACACGAGATAATGATTCAAGTCGGTGACCTCTCAAGTATAAACAGCCGCCAAAGGGAGAAATGGAGCAGGATCATCCAAAGAACGCGTTGTAAGTCTTATCAAAAAGTTAAAACTGTTCACGATCACAGTGCACTTGCACTAAGTTGCCTCGTTCATCAATTTCCCTAAGAATTATTCACGCTGGCTTATCACGGGGAGTCCCTGGAGCGTCTCTGGGACCTAAATTAATGACGTAGGTCGCGTTCTAGCGCCACTGGATTGCGTCCATGCCGTACTGCTCGCGCTATTCGTCACAGATAACTCTATTAATGTGATTTGACTAACCCTTTTTCTTCATTTAAACGTTTGGCTGTTCATTGATATCTTGAGTGCCTTAGAATGCAACAAAAACGGTCGTGTGCTTCCGCCCCACAGACGTCATCCTGTTCATTCCCTTAACATTGTCATTCATTTCAAAATGCCCGACAATGAATACATAGAGTGACGAGATCCCTCGTGTTACTAGCAGGGGCTTCCTTGGTCTGATTCACACCTATCACCCGCCACATCTGGTATCAGACACTACGTTTCGGAAAAAAAAATGTAGATGTAGTTAGTGCGGTCGTGCGGCGTCTCACGAGGCATGGCGCACACACCTGACGTGTTGCATGGTGATAATGACATCACCATGATGCATACGCACGCTCCCAGGCCGCATCAAGGAGTCGCTATGATGGTGGTTCCCCTCTACGTCTTCCCTCTGGGACATGGCCAAATCTTGCTGCCCGGAGATCTACTTTTTTTTTCAGGGGGAGAGGGCCGAGATCAGACGCTGAGGAAAGGGTCGAGACAAAGGTTACATAAAACTCACTGGTGTGTAGGTCATGTTTTTGACAACAGCCTCGATGATCTCGTGTAAGTAGCATAATGAGACCCGACATGGAGCCGATGGTGAAGGTTGCGCGTGGGTGGAAGTAAGCGCCAAGGGCACAGCCTGGTAAGTAGTTGTGCGTGGTTATCAAATGACACGCGGCACAAGTGGAAGCATATCTTCTACTCATCTACTGCTCAGCGCTGATCGCCAGCCCAGTATTCTTTCCGAGAGACGCTTGAAGTAGAAGAACGAGAGCGGTGAGCAAGTCGACAAAACATTCGATCGACGGACCTCTAGTCACATCGGATAGCGATGTCCATCAAAGGTGATCAAAACGAAGATAGTGCAAGTTGGATATTGATCGAGACCCAGAAACGAGCGACGACACTATCGTCATGGTTGATCAAAGACGATGATGTGTGTTCGATCGCGTTTCTCGCTAGCTGGAAGGAGGTCTTAAGCGGGGAAGACTCGACGATGGCGAGCGGAAGACTCTGGGATGGAGGTAGGCTCAGTATCCGATCCCCGGGAGTGGTCAAGTTGTGGTGTGGAATTCGACAACGTTCAAAAAGGTGACGAATTCAAAGCACACGACAATCGGACCACATCGATGGGACGAAAGAACAGACGATCGTTTCCCACGGGCTCGTGACGACAAATTTATCGTAATTGCCACGTGGCCCAAGTCCGCTCAGCCTATGGTGTCCTCCTCGTAAACTTTCCGAAGTACATTCGGCATTGAACGGATCAAATTAAAGGCAGTTTGCATTGTCTCACGATGGAAATATCCACTGCCTCGACGTGTTCTCTAGGGCGATGCTCTCGCGAGCAACGACAATCCATGATATTGCAATATTACACTAGCATGACATGCATAACAGTCTCTGCCAACTCATTGGTCTCGTTCTGGGATATAACTAGGTAGCTCTGTCGATTTATCACTATGTCTGGTAAGCCTCTCCCTGTGCCTAAGAATCTGGCTCATCCGAGTCGCAGTTATCACTTCCATCAGATACGGTAGATACCATGCTTCTGGTCGTTCGCGTTTCCCGGCCTCGTATGGATTGGACAACAATGACGTTCGCTGAGATTGATAGGACGTGCGTGAATATCAAGTATATGCGACGGTTGGTATTGGCCGAATACGTGACTTGATTGTAATCAGACTCAGAAGCATCGTGTAGACTTTCCCTGGCCGTTCCAACTTGAACAGCGAGCGCTCAAAATGTTCCATTGACTTCTACTTTGCTGAAGCACAAGTCATTGATTAGATTACACCGAGTCATCTGATTTCCTGTGCAGCGACGCACTCCACCTCTTCAACTCACACCAAAGAACCGCACACACTGCGATACGACAATGGAAATAAATATTGGACAAGGAAAAAACTGGAATATGCGATGCTGATGTGCTTTGCTGCTTTGCGCTCGTGAGGAGAGACAGAGAGGTACATATATATGAAGAAAAACGGGTCCTGTCCACACGTAATGGGGTGTGTGAACAAATATGAGAGTGGGAGGAATGGAAGGGAGAAAGACGCGTCAAGAAAGTAGTGTAGGTAGAACGGCATTGAATGGATGGATAATGATGACAAGACGTACAAACACGAGAGAGAGAGACAGAACAAGCCTGTGGAGTGATCACCGCAGATCCACGATCTCGAGCGGCATATCCTTCATCTGTACGTGTCCCTTGTCTGCATCCTTTATTATGATTCGTCAAGTAGTCATAGTCGTTTCGATCGTAAAGTGGGGTGCCGCGGTGATTAAAGAAAAAGTATGTGTCAGTGCCTAACCGACAAAAAAAAGGCAATGTGGGAAGCAATCGAGACGCACCGTATAAATAGGAAGATCAGAGTGCGGGTGAAACGCTTCCTTGGCGCGACAATCCAGAATCGTTTGTAGACCGGGTGGATCCGTTAGGCGAAAGATACCAAAGCTACGGAAATGACAAGAACATTGAGACTGACGTAATACATGGAGGATAGGTAATGGACATACTTGGGCGTAGACTTGGGTGCACAGACAACGGCAAATGATTCAGGAAGCATCCGCTGGAAACCCGAGTGTGTGTGCAGGTCGACCGAGGACATGAAACCTACCGGTGCGATAGCATGGTGAGGAGTGGACGCCTAGTATCCCGTATTAGACACTCACATGACTGCGACGGATGCGTGTGGATCTAGCAATCGCGCCGAGAGTATCAGCGGGGTCGCAACCACAATGAATCACACTCCCGACTCACCCATCCCAGTGTGATCAACGACCGCTCCTCCGTAAATTGCATCACCAATTCCTCCTCATCCATCGTGCAAGTATCGCTCGTGGAATGCTGTCTCGGAATCAACAACGTCGTCACGACGTACTTGCCTTTGTGGTCCTTGCCCAACAGTAATCCGCATGTTTCGCGGTTACGCGAGGTATTGAGAGCAGCGATGGAGAGGAAGCGTGGGAGACAGTCACGTGGTAGAGATACTGTCTTGAGTTCCGGAACTCGATCTTCGTTGGCGCGGTCGCGGATGATGCGGGCAGATTCTTGAGAGGCTGTGCGGAAGCGCTCCGCGTCAATATGGAGCGAAGGGGCCGGTGCTGGTGGGGGGCCTTGTGTCCGAGATAGGTTTGAGAAGGAGGCGGTATATTGGTTGCTGGGTGGCGCGGATCGGGAGACTTGAACCGGCGCGGAGGGACGAGGGAGCGTGTCAGCGGGGTAGAGGAAGGCTGGCTGCGTCTTGGATGCATCTGGAATGAACAGAAGGGAGGATGGCCCCACTTCGGAAGGTTTGAGAGTAGGATAACTGAACATAGATTGCAGTGAAGGAGTGTAACCTTGTGAAAGTTGATGCTGGGACATGAGGTGCGGGTATCGAACGTGCCCGTCTGGCGGTGCGGGTGATGTGGTAGTGATTGGTATCGGGTATAAAGGACTAGAATGGAAGTGAGGGTGCGTAAAGTGTAATTCCTGACGAGACCGGCCAACGTACCCTTTCACAGATGACGTCTGATGTCTGTAACAGGGCTGGGTAAGGACGGATATGAAGACAGAAGTTGTGAAAGGGCTGACTTTGTCGGGCTTTCTAACGGCATGGAATGCGGAAGGGCGTCTTCATAGATGGGTTCTCCACTTCTTGGAGGCTGCGCATGCTGGTAAGTTTGGGTCGCGGGTGCAGGTAGATACGTAGGCGAAGGTACGACACTGCGGCGAGCTGCGCGAGACGCAGCATCTGCTTCTTGTTGACGCCTCATTATCCCTTCTTGCTCTCTACTTCGTCTTCGAACAGCCTCTTCCTCTTCGCGGCGTCTTGCTTCCTCTTGATGATGTCGAGTATCGTCACGTTCACGTTCGCGCTCTCGCCGCCGATCCCGTTCTTCGCCACTGACAGGCGTGACGGGTTCTGAGCCAGATCTCTCGGACCTATCTCGTCTAATGAGTGATGGCTCGCGAGACACATTTGCCGCACGTCGCACGACGGACAATGCGTCCTCTTTCTTTCTGCTGAGCGAGGTGTCTATCTGAGGACGACGTTGTTGACCGGACGTCTTTTGATCGATCGTCCTGTAAAGCACCTCGGTAGAGCGCCTTGCTTCCTCTCTCTTCGCTTCTTCCCGTCTCAACTGAATCTCCCGTCGCGCTGCCTCGTGAGCCTGCCAACCTGATTCATCGTGGTCGGGATGGTGATCGGGTCTGGAATCGGCTTGCGTTCTCACACCAGCGTCCAGCGCAGCACGTACTGCCGCAGCTTCTTCAGGGTGTTGCGCAGCCCAGTGTTCATAGCGGTCGACAAGAACAGGCTTTATGTCACCGAGATGGACAAGGATGTCTTGACCGTTCTGTGACAGAGGCACATCAATTTCAATTCATGTGAAGGTGAGGGTATGATCCCGCGATAGGGGTGCGTAAGAAACACTGCACTCGCAAGCGGAGATCATACATTGCATCAGGATGAGAAGAAGTGGGGGGAGAAAGAAAAGAACAAGCCGGGATGTGCTGCGGACTTACGAGACCAAGGTTATGGCGTTGGGTTGCTGTCAAGAGCGTGATATACTCCTTGTGCGAAGGGAGCTTCTCGAGGATGATAGTGGCGGCCTTGGCGAACTCGACAAAGGCCGCTTCGAGGTCGCCAACCTCGTAGTACGCTCTGCCAGCCTTGCGGAAGCCATCGGCAGCCTTGAGCCATTGTTTGAGACTCTTTGAAGGGTCCCACAAGTTGTGTGTCGCACGATCCGCGAGTTCTGCGATACAAAATGGTCTTCGGGGGGATGATGAAGACTGCGGGGACGAGCGGGGGTAGGAGGTCATGGATGGCACTTACACAGAACAAAGTCAGCTCACGACAAACTAGATAGAGATTTCCTTTTCGAGCGAACATAACAACTTGCACTTGACAATAACCCAACAACAAAAAGATGCGCGCTCTCAACCAGCGCCAAGGTTGGCTCATTTTTGTCGGCATATTTTTGCTGTTCATGATTGCGGGTCTCTTCGTATCCACACATGATCGCAAATCTACCGGCCGAGTAACCGCACGGGCAACGAATTGGCTCCCTTCAAACTGGCTCTCGTTCACTCGAACCTCTGGCGTCGTCACCGAGCACCCCATCACCTCGCTCATGGCAGACGCCAAGGTTGATTTTGCCAAGCGTCTCGCAAAACAGAGCAAAACTCTCCCCGAGGCCGTCGCAGAATACAAGCGCAGATACCAACGGGATCCGCCGCGAGGTTTCGATGACTGGTGGGCGTTTGCAACGAAAAACGACTTCAAGTTCATGGATGAATTTGACGGCGTCGTCGAGGATCTTGCGCCGTTCTGGACGCTGAGTGGCGAGGAGCTGCGTCTCAGGGCCTTTCAGGTAGTTCGCCTTGTTCGGCGAGAGTCGGATTTTTTGACAGGGAGCTACAGATAGGACATTTGCCCTCCATAGATCTCGTGCGAATCGAAAACGGCAAGGCTGTCGAGGTTCACATGGACAACGCGTTCGCAGACCATGAGCGCGGCCACAGAACGATGGGGTTCCGTGCACTGCTCGAGCAGTTCGAAGACAAGGTGCATGTTAACCTAGGGCACCGCTCTGGAACCGATTTTGATCTTGTTTATAGCTCCCCAACATGGACATGCCAATCAACACGAAAGCAGAAGGTCGGATCCTAGTCCCTTGGGAGCATCTGGAGTTTTCCAACCTCACGCAACAAAATTCTCCTGGTATGCTTTTACATTTTCTGTATTTTCCGTTCACAAAAAAATGCAACTTATACAGACGGCGACGTAAAGAAGTTTGTGGACTTTGTGCCCGACTGGCAAGGGCAGGGCAGTGTGTGGGAAGCCTTTAGACGCACGTGCCCTCTCGACAGTCCAGCACGACAACTGTATAGCTCTTATCGCGACGCAAACGTCCAAAAGCGCAATTCTCTATTGGGACAATCAGGAGGATCAGACGACACAATCGCATTCGCCAAGACCGTTGACGACGATTATGATTTCTGCAAGAACCCATGGGCTCATTACACGCAGGGACACTTTTTCTCCGATTGGCGCACGATCTCAGAGCTCTATCCCGTGTTTTCGCCGTCGAAAGCAAGGGGTTTTTCAGATATTAGGATACCTAGTCACTACTATCACAGAGGAAGCCCCCGGTACACATATGCATGGGACACTGTACTAAACGAGGTCCAAGCGGTTGATAACATGGAGGTACCCTGGGATCAAAAGAGCGATCTCATCTTTTGGCGTGGTGCCACAACTGGAGGAGGTAGCACCCCACCAGGGTTCGTCTCAACTTACCAACGCCATAGGTATCTGTCTTTTCTAACCTTGTCGATGAACTCGCTGAGAGCCGCGCTTCAGATTCCTCCGCATGGCTCACGAAAGCGCCGCTTCTAACCTGACAGTCGTGCATGCCTCGCCCCTCCAGCCAAAGCTCTTCATTTCGACCACTGTTCCTGCCGAAGATCTCAACAAGGACATCATGGACGTGGCGTTCGTCAATTCGGTCGGGAGCTACCCTGGCGGCGAAGAAGAACTGCGCAAAGTACATCGTTTCGGTGATTCGGTACCTCTCGGCAAACATTGGTCTTACAAATACCTCATCGATCTGGACGGAATGTCTTACTCTGGACGTTTCTTGGCGTTGCTGGCTTCGGACAGCGCCGTGGTCAAGTCGACGGTATACAAGGAATACTTTTCAGATTGGCTACAGCCTTGGTATGTCGTATTTCAGCGTTCCTTTTTGTTCGCATGGAGGGATTGGCGTTGATCTGCTCCAGGCTGCATTATATACCCCTCTCTTCGTCGTATTCGGAGATCTACAACATCCATGCGTATTTTTCGGGACCGTCGACGTCGACGATGAACGTCGCCAACGCGACGGTGTTGCAGACCGCCGATTGGGAGGCAGTCAAGGGAGAGCGGGACGGGAAATTACGACAGATTGCGAGGGCGGGGAAGCAGTGGAAACATAACATTGGGCGAACAGTCGACATGGAAGGTTCGTTCGTGCTACTGCCTCTTGGGATCACCCTCTCAATTTTCTCGATACGGACACTGACGTACCGAAACAGTCTACGTCTACCGGCTGTGCTTGGAGTACGCGAGGCTTTGGGCGGACGATCGAGATGCCATGAGTTTCGTGTTGTGATGTGTCTATTCCTCTGAGAACTGTTTGTTGGTCGGTTTGGCTTGTCAATATTAATGTCGTCGCTATTAGTGTACATCTAGATTTCATTGGACACTTACCCTTTTAATCAAAATGGCTGGTTTGTGATCGTAGCGCTTGATTTCTGCCTACCAGTGGCTACTGGCAGACACCGAGACAGCCGCACCATCAAGCTCGCTCGTAAATTGGACTGCGTGCCCTTGACACAGTGAGTACACTACTATTAGTACTTATATATTGCAATCTCGTCTAACTCCAAATTAGCTAACGGTCAGGCGTCACCTTTGGAACCTCCTAGTAGCTTCAACATATCCAGAGCCAACGTCGAGGCTCCAGAAGCCTGGCGGAGTGGTGGGACGATGTGGTAAAGTGTCTTCCCGTAAGTTGGCATAGTCGGACGAGTCCGGGAGGAGCATGGTGAGGACGACCGACCGTTCAAAGCTTAGCTCCATAAGTGAGGATTTTTAGTACACAAGCTAGCAGCACGGTGCTCGCGACGGGGAATGGCTGTCGGAAGTGAGTAGACATACCGTCGTTTTTGACGTCCACGCCGGTTCAAAAACGACGGGCCGGAGAACCAGAAAGGCAGGAATTTAAAGGATAGTCCGTTCCTTAGAACAATAGTAGGAACGATTATCTTCCTACCTAAGGCTGCTTAGTACGGCCTAGGGGAGACCGGTAAACGGAACATCCGTCGTCGTAATTGAATCAGCTTTGCCCCATGGGTCTGGTGGACAAGATATTTACCCATGGTCATGTTTCCGATCATCGATGAGCATCATGGACATCCTCCTCCGAGGACTTGGCAATTCGGACACATTGGCCCAGACCAAATCGCATTCCCTGCTTCGGGCAGGGGATCGCAGTGGGGGTCGGATATCCGATAACTGGTCGGAATTCTGGAATGAAGCTGTCTATGATTTGAGACCTTTTCTTCCAGGTATTGAGAGCTGTTTGTCTTGAACGGTTTGCGCACCGATAGTATGATGCTACTCGACTCGGACACCGGTCAGTATATAAGTCTTTCCGGCTTCCACCGAGATGTGCCAAGTGAGGTCGATTCAGCGATTGAGTCATATCCAACGAGAAGGTTCACTCGGAAGATCTAGTTTCATTGATTCAAGTTACCAATTTTTGAAGGCTTCGAAGTGGCGTGCTCGCAGTGGCGTCGGCCCGTTCTTGCTCGTTCGGCTATTACGCGTCAATTTTTTCGCTGAACTTGGGATCCAAGCATGCAGAGGTCGATCTCACGAGGTTGAACCTCAACCATATCATTCTCCAAATGGGCAAACACATACATTCGTCTTCCCCGGCATCGTACCCAACCGGAGCCGAATTCATTGATTGCCGAAACACCATCCCAAGTAAATTCGCTTCAAGGTTCCTTAGCATGTGAAGCCAGTTCGATAGGTCAACTCGTGACTTTCCGCGACGGGCCCGCCACCGCGGAACAAACTGAATCGTTTACCACACAATCGGCATCTTTATTATTGAATTGAAAGCTCTGTCTTGACGGAGTATCACTCTTTTGACCTCTCTATCTCCTCCCATGGCTTTCAAAACGGAGGTGGCCTCTCCATCGTTGCCGGGAAACACGAACGAGAAGCGC
>JBBPNU010000333.1:0-19136 GCA_038091055.1 Leccinum angustisporum
ATATATAATTGTTATTTCAGTTTATTTTCAAATCATCTCATACTCTGATTTCGCAAGGGTAAACTCCGACCGTGGCCACGTAATCCTGTGCTTTGCTTTTCTCCCACACACCCAGGAGAACTGTGGCAGTGTTCGAGTCGGGCCTCCCGGCCTACGGTATGTACTATGCCTCGCCGCTATGCGGCGCTACCTCATTGCTCGAACGAAACTGCGACGCATCCACCACCTCATGTCCATATACTCAGCGTAGCCAATTATTTCACAGGTCGATTCAGCCATGAATCCAACCATGTATATGTATGTACTCCTTCGCATCACGGTCATGGGTAACTTGCAGAGGACGATTCGACAGCAAAGACAATCAACATCAAAGGTAAGCCTGGTGTACACGTTTCTTTTTGTATATAAATTGACCTTGTTTCTGCTTTTCTGTTAGAAATCGAACTTCGTTCTGTCGGGCAGCGAAAGCGTCTTCTCTCGAGGCAATATCAAGTCAAATTCGCTATAGGCGATACTTCGCAGGTGACGAAGAAAGCAAAAGAGTAAAATAACTGTACCACTTGGGTCGACAATTTCCTTCTGTGCGTACATCTTCGTCCTTCGATTCCAGCGAACTGAATTCTCTCAGTGATGGCAACGACGATTCCATCCTTGTTGCTGAAGTGTACCGAAACCATCGCATTTGACGCGGGAACTGGTCGAACGCCTCGATGAGACCATTGGTAGCATTCTCAGCAAACTCACTGCGGACAATGGTTCGAAGACTTTCTTTGTCTTCTGCTCTGCTGATGCGATCTTTCCAATCAGTCTTCCAGGAGCGTCTTCCACTCGATGTGGTGGGTGTTCTGTCGGCGGCAGAAATGATACATAGAGTGCTGATAGCCTAGCTTTGAAAAGGACTGTCGTCAGGGTGTGTGAGTTGGTTGCGTTACGATCACCACCTCTCATTCTCTTATTTATTCATTTACACGAGATTATCGTCACGTGAACGGTATGGGCACGAATTTAGGACATGATAATTCACTCCCTCATCGTCGTCGTTCGTCGTTTAATTCTCTGTGTGTGTTGTGTGCCTATCAATCATCGTCTTATCTCTGGTTGTGCCTGCTCCATTCGTTTGTTCGTTTACCAGGACGATGTTTGTGTGATTTTCGCTCGAAACGGAAGGTGGGTGACCCGCCCAGTTCACGTGCAACCGCACAATCATCTTGTCCTTGACTCTACGGTCAGGCTACATGGGGCGGCAGAGATGATGGCCGCAATCGATCAAGCTTCGTTCACACAAGCCTGTGTCTGCGGCCGAGGCTTCTCCGACTTGGGTGCATTCACTCGTCACCAGAAGGGATGCGGCAAAGGGAAGAAACGACTCGCAAGCGCACTTACTAAGGCAAAAGAAGTTTACCAAAGCAAAAGAGCCAGACTTGCGCGTCCCACCAGGGATTTTGGCTTGGACGACACTGAAACCGGGCTCTCGGGTTCCTCCAGCGAAAGCCATGGTTCTAAACCTCTGACACCAGGACCGCTTGTATCACACCCGGTGCGTAAACGTTTCAATAGCCTACTGAGTGGCCGAAATTAATTTGAACTTCACCTTTGCAGCAGCAACCAGCGGAAGATGAAGTATTGCGAAGGTCGCGACGCACCAACCGCAAATTACCATTCCGGTTTCGCGATGTCCTCCCGGAGCGCCTCTCACCCCTTCCTCCTCCTGAGTTATTATCCGGTCCGCCATTGCCAGGTGTAAACCACTCATCTTCGTCTGACAACAAGTTGTCTGTCCCTGTCGTGGAATCCACTGGCTCTCTTTACTCATCGGTCCGCAAGATGTTCACAACGCGGATGAATAAGTTTGGATTGTTCCGCATATACAACACTGATACCCCTCCTCGCCATGACCCAGAAGACCCATATTCAGTCGAGAATATATCTTCATTGTGCGCTGATTTGGAGTTCTCAAATGTTGGGCCCTCAAACGAACCTTCGTATCACCCCTACCCAAATGAAAGCTCAATGTACCTCGGGGATTGGTACTGGAACCAAGGAGCCCAGAAATCCAAGGAAAGCTTCAGGCAGCTCCTTGACATTGTCGGAAATCCTTCCTTTTCCCCTTTCTCCGTGTCGCAGACCGCATGGGATGCAATTGACCACCAACTTGGACAGAATAAATTTGATGGGTACCTTCCGGAGCGGTCGGGCGAGGACGACGGATGGCAATGTTCCTCGGTCACTATCTCGGTCCCTTTCCATAGTCGGTCAAGGAATCCAGGGCCGAAAGACTACACAATCCCTGGATTTTATCACCGGTCGCTCGTCTCGATAATCAAGGAAAAGGTTACAAATCCAGCTGACGCATCGCTCTTCCATTTCGAACCATACGAAGTGCGATGGCAGCCTTCTCACAGAGACCATGCTGTCCGGGTACACGGCGAACTTTTCTCTTCTACTGCTTTCATCGAGGCGAATCAAATGCTTCAGGACTCGCTACCAGAACCTGGCTGTGAACTGCCGCGCGTTGTTGCGGCACTCATGTTTTCGTCCGACACAACCCATCTAACTACCTTTGGAAACGCCAAACTATGGCCCCTCTACTTGTATTTTGGAAACGAGTCAAAATATCGCAGGTGTCAACCAACGAACAAACTCTGCTCTCATGCAGCATACTTCCAGGTGGTAAGTATTCCATCACTGATCTGCTAAACTGCGAGTTCACTCTTCACCCAGTTACCGGACGAATTCAGGGATTTCCTGACGAAACATTTAGGCGAAAAATCGCACGATGCACTTCATACGCACTGCCAACGAGAGCTCTTCCACGAACAGTGGAAGATCCTCCTTGACAAAGAGTTTATCTCCGCGTATCAGCATGGAATTGTTATAACGTGTTGTGATGGCGTCAGGCGGCGTTTCTATCCGCGAATATTTACATATTCTGCAGATTATCCTGAGAAGTATGTACATCATTCCCGTTTCCATCCAGATCTACTGACATGGTGTCCATCCGAATAGAATTTTGATCGCATCTATACGAAACCTCGGAACATGCCCATGCCCACGGTGCAAGCTTCCCATGCTGAATGTTCCTGATATGGGTACCCAACAGGATATGACTCAGCGTCAGCTGCTGGTTCGTGTCGATGATATCAATCGACAGAGCAAAATCCGGGATGCACGAAAGCTCATCTACGAGCGAAATTACGCCGTTGATTCTTCTCAAGTTCAAGCACTCCTCAAGGACGAGTCGCTTATACCCACCGCGGTCAGTGTGAATTTTGCTGGAGGGCGCAAGGTGTCTATGTTAATCTATGTGGACGTATACAGAACGCTTTTTCAGAGAGACTGAGCAGCTTTGGTTTCTGTGTCTTCGTCATTCTGGTGGTTGATCTATTACACGAGTTCGAACTCGGCGTCTGGAAAGCTATTCTGAGCCACCTCTTACGCATGGTGGAAAGTTTGAAAGGGAGCAAGTTGCGCGAGCTCGATCAAAGGCAAGCGATTCTGACCAACACATTATTCCCAACCGCCGAACTGATGCTCTACTTATCTAAGATATCGTCAGGTCCCCTCGTTTGGAAGAGATACGATTCGGCGATTTTCGAATAATGCCTCAGAGATGAAAAAAATCGCAGCCCGGGATTTTGAAGACCTCCTGCAGGTATGTACTACTCCAATGCCCTCCGGTGGTCCAATCTAACCGGATTATGCAGTGTTCTCTTCCCGTTTTTGAGGGCTTGTTGCCAGAGCCACACAATTCCGCCGTGGTCAAGCTTCTCTACCTCCTCTGTCAGTGGCACGGACTTGCAAAATTACGAATGCACACCGACGATACTCTCCAATTGTTGGATGACGTCACGAAATCTCTCGGGAATTCTATTCGTGCTTTCGAGGCGGATACATCATCTGCGTTCCATACCAAAGAGCTCAAGCGCGAGGCGCAATGTCGCCAACGTCGTGAGGCTCGCGCTCGCGCTCGCGCTCAGCACGGCGAGCAGACACATTCGGCTGTCCCAACTCCAGCACGCAAACCAAAAACCTTCAATCTTCGCACTTACAAGCTCCACGCACTTGGCGACTACACCGCTTCCATCAGGATGTTTGGAACAACGGATTCTTATTCGACTCAGTCAGTACGTACTTTTTATATGTTCCAAGTTCGTGTGTGTCAAGTGCTAACCCTTCGCCTTAGGGAGAGCGGGAACACAGAGTTGGTAAAGCGAGATACTCACGTACCAGCCGAAATGAGTTTGTTCGTCAGCTGACTCGGATTGAGCGACGACAGGCCAGAATACGGCGAATTCGTGAATCAAGGGTTGGCCGTGCTCCCTTGGAATCGGTCCCATCTGATCCGAACGAACACTACAATATTGGGAAATCACAGCATATACCGATTGACCTTCATAGCTTCATTAGCCAGAACTCAGGTGATCCGGCTCTGAATGTACGCCTATATTTTCTCTGTCGTCGAACAAAGGGCTGATCGAAGCGAGCAGGACTTCATCTCAAAATTGAAGCACCATCTCCTTCCTCGCATCAGATCCCTTCACATGCATGCTTCGGAACCGGGTGCCAATCCTGTGGTACTTGGCCTGGACGACCACTACAATGCATCAATGGCTACTCACAATCACGTACTATTGAAAAGCGGCCGCATCTACCAGCATCATGTGTTTCGTGTGAACTATACTACATATGACGTCCGTCGCAACCAGGACACTTTCAATCCCAACGGCAACCGATGCGACATAATGATGCTGCAGGCCCCAGGAGATGCAGAGGAAGCAGTGCAGCATCGCTTCTGTTATGCTCGTGTCATCGGTGCTTATCACGCGAACGTCCAGTACATCGGCCCAGGGTTAAACGACTATAACCCCCGTCGACTGGACTTTCTGCACGTACGATGGTTCGAATGGATCCCACCCGATCTGCAACGCGGGGTCGAACTTGATATTGTACGGTTTGTTCCAATGAACGACGATGACGCATTCGGTTTTATAGACCCTGCGGAGATATTAAGAGGATGCCACCTCATACCCGCGTTTGCAAAGGGAAGGCCTCAGCCGGAGCGCGCCGTACTATCTCCTATAGCAAAAAACTGCAACGACTGGAAGTACTACTACATCAACAGGTGGTGTACATTCCAATTTCTGATATGCGCTCTTACTGATGTACTACAACAAGGTTCGTGGACCGTGATATGCTACTAAGGTATCACTGGGGTTTCGGCGTTGGCCATACCTATTCCCATGTTCGGGACACATCGGCAGACGAGGCGGTGTCAACTACTCCGCAGAGTTTGTCTGCTCAAGGCTCCGATATGCAGTATAATGCCTCGGATCACTCGCGTACCATCGGGGCCTTGCTTGCTCACCCTAACGGATTTGACGACCTCGAGAACGAATTCTCGGTTGCAGACCTAAATATGCTTGAATGGGAGTTGCCCGAAAATGAAGCAGAGAGTAGACGGGGCAGCAATTCTGGTGCAGGGGGTGCTCCCGATATTGCCACAAGTATTCCATTCGCTGACCCACATAGATTTGATGACCTTGACGAAGGCTTCTCGTTTGCCGACTTGGATGTCTTTGAATGGGTGACTGAGTCCCAAGACGAAGATGAGGGTGATAGCGAATCAGACGATGACTCAGGTCACTCTGTAATGTACGAGATGTATGGGTCTGATTGTTGGGATGATGAGGACTTGTTAGACTAGCTCAGAATTCTCAGTAGCAATGATATTGACATTACTTGTACGTGTTAACTTGTTTATGATACAAGGTCCTCATCTAATTGTACGGAAAGTCTGATGATCGTGATGGTACCGTGCACACTTTTACTGGTTCAGCCGCGCTGCAGGCCAAAAAATTTGACAAAATCCTTCTCTTTTCTTTTTGGTTAGTCGCAGTCACCTGTTCAACATTCTCGCGATGTACCATTATGGAGTCTCGGAGCAACAACAAATGCTCGTGCCACGACGCTGCAGACTTGTCGTCCGGCACCGCAGTCACTAACATTGCGATCGCGTCGTCAAACAAGACTCAAGCATGATGACGGCAGCCTGTCTCGTGCCGTTCACCGTCGTCAAGCTCGTCGTCGAATGTGGAGCATGACGACTTTGCGACCGCGTGCCGATGCTCACGGTCTCGCGGGCATAGAGAGGTTCGGGTCGAAACAAATAGGAAAATTACCTAGGAGCAAATCATCATCAGAAATATGGGGTCCTGACATGTTGACACGGAGGAGGATGGGGGAGGAGTCAGCTTTGCTCGTCGCACTTATCGATCATATCTGATCATTGACTTAGTCGCGTGACCGCATCACGTGTGTCGTGACACGTGACCGCGAGTTCGGTCCCTCCCTCTCAGTCATAGTATGTACCTGTTGCAGCCACCGGCCAAGCTTGTGTGTCCTTTCAAACTGACTATTCACCGCTCTCCCTGCATACCCACAGCTCGGGTGCGGGTATCCGTGATGCTGACCCGCACCCACACTCGCTGCAGGTTACCCACACTTTAGCCCTCACATTTCCCCGTCAGTGTGCATGAACTACTGCACAATGTGCACATGCTTGCAGCCCCCTTGTACTTCTATTCACCTTACTTGTCGGTGTCATACCTCGCGCGGTTTACTCGGACCCGTGCCATACACCACCTCAGCCCACCCCCTAGTCGACCCTCATCGAAGCCTGCACTACTGGTGGTCAGGACTTATTCGAATACGTGTCGTCGTAGACGACCTACCATTTTACCGTTTATTCATGGACCCTTTAGGGCACAGGTTTGGGGGGGACACACGTAGCAGATCGCGCTGGTTATTAGGACACCCTGACGTTTATGTCTTCTCAGGACAGGCTGACACGCTTGTTGCCAACTTCAAGTTCACCGCACGCATCGCTGAAGCTCATCTCAGTTCCATAAGGTCGACACCCAGAGTCGTCTATCCGGGCATCAACATCAAAGCGTATCAGACGCCTATCGAGTGGACGGCACCAGATATCGTTCAAATCGCACCGTAAGGCGAACTCTTCGTTGTCACCGACGCTCACGAACTCATCAAGACAGCGGCCTACACTCGTCTCGTTGAATCGCTTTGAGACGATGAAGAATGCTGCGCTGACCATCGACGCGTTTGCTCTAATTCGAGACAAGGTTTCGATGCAGCAGTTATCTCGGAACATGCACCTCGTCCTTGCCGGTATGGTTCTGTATTCATTGTCCACCGGCGTGGCAGCTCATTCTCCGACAGGTGGTTACTCCGTCAAGATTTTGGTGAACTCTTCGTTGTCACCGACGCCGCTCACGAACTCATCAAGACAGCGGTACACTCGTCTCGTTGAATCGCTTTGAGATGATGAAGAATGATGCGCTGGCCATCGACGCGTTTGCTCTAATTCGAGACAAGGTTTCGATGCAGCAGTTATCTCGGAACATGCACCTCGTCCTTGCCGGTATGGTTCTGTATTCATTGTCTACCGGCGTGGCAGCTCATTCTCCGACAGGTGGTTACTCCGTCAAGATTTTGAGTTTATCGAGCTTGGTTCCCGCGAGCTTCCGGAGGCGTCATTGTAACCGCATCATGGGCTTGTTTCGCGCGTCTCCATTGGTTTATAATGGGGAACATGTATTGATCGAGCTGTGTGGGCGAGTGTCATCATCGATTTAGGGGAAAATCCTGACGGTCAATGATGTCACCCGTAAATTTTCTAACCCACCTATCCCGTTGCACAATCGCCTCGACGATCGCCCAAAGAGAAAGCGTGCCAGGTGATAATTATCTTACCCTCTTTGTCCACGTCAGTTTAGGTATGCTCGTTGTGTTGTATACAGCTACGCTTTCTCTTTTCGTTGCTTCCGTGGCTACCTACGATCAGCATGACTCCCTGGTAAGTTCGCATTGATTGTCTTCACGCAAGTGCTTATCTTCACTCCCTCCTTCATAGTGACGGTCTCTCAAGTTCTGGATATGTCTTTTTGCGACCCAACATTCACCGCCCCCCTATCAGAATATTATACGGGTCACTCTCGCTGCCCTCATGTTTGTTCTTGCTGTTGCCCGATTATGCATGGAATCGTTTCAAACATACAGGGCGACTGGGCAATGGAAAGTGAACCAATACATCAACCTTCTCGTCAAGGAGGGTGTCCTTTACTTCTTTGCGTACGTCTACAGATGTTCACGCTTGATACGAACCATAAACTAATTTTTTGTAATACAGCCACTTAGTGTACACCATCAAGTTCGGTGAGAGCGAGTTTGGGACGGTCATGAGCGCGATCTGCTTCATATTGCCCTACGTCCTCTCCCCTCGGTTCATTGTGAGCGTGCGAGAAATGCACCTCCGAAGCCTCTTCATAGTCAGCAGCAGGTGGGATGGAGCAATCGACACTGGCTTTGGTCTGTCGCAGGGTCGGCTATCTCGATTTTTGGAGGCTTCGAATTTGGTTGAGGTGGCCCGGGAAGATTCAGAGATTCCTGCTAGCAGTAACTCACGTAGAGAGGTGGAGATGACGGCGTTGTGAGAAAGCAACGCCAGCTGAAAAAATTCGAAGAAGGTCTCATGTTGGATCTAGTAGAAAGCATTATACCACTATACTCACGAGATACCTCACACGACATGTCATTCAGTGGAGGAGGCTCGATCTTGCGGTTCCAGTAAGTCGGGCGGACCACTTCAGACCAAGGCCCGGGCACAAGGTGATGAAACGCATGCATCTCTCCAACAATTTGATATTTTGGCTCAACGTTCTGCCTACCACGACTTTCACATATGCACCGGCGGAGAATCATCGAGTGCTTGCCATTTTCCAATTGAAACGGGATAATAAAACATCTTTCCGAGTCAAGTTGTTTATCCCAACTGGTCCGAGTCGTGGCCGGAGGGCCGCAATCCTTTGGGTACCTCGGTATCCCCGAATTCGCTTCGCATGAAGGTCATGCAAGCCTGCAATCCAACCTCGCGGCCCCAATGACATGCTTACGATTCAGTGCCTGCGGCCCGAATTTCGGGGAACGATAGACTGACTTGTTGGTCACACCTCCCGGATTGAAGTCGACAAGCTTCGAGTCCTGTCAGTGGTGACAGTTTACTTTCCACTTGTTTACTCCCTTTCAACGAGTCCCATAAATTCAACGTGCCTTCGAAAGGACACTTGTGTTTGACGTGTACGTAGCCTTTCCTTCGTAACCGTCTCCAAGTCATTCCGATTCTTGCATTCGAACAGGCTCTGTGACGGTAATATCACTATGTATTTATCCTGTTGACGACCGGCCAAGCAGAAAAATACAATACCCCTCAGGCTGATGCCCATTGGTTCCCCTGACCCCTGACTAGATCAAATTTCCGCGTTGCTCTCATCGTCCGGACTACTTCTACCCTCCGCAAATGCGATCACAGAGACGGAGGTGGCCATGTTCCTACCGCTAGAACTTCACTGAGACCATCACTGTCATACAGCTCCCGAATGTTGAGCACGAATCGATGCATGACGGGGTACATGCCACATGGTCGTGACCATTGTTCATCAATAGTATCTGTTTCGACTGGCAGAATGGTGCAAGCAACGTCCCTGGTCGGCATCGCCAGTACCAAGAACTGCAAAACGTTTTTGCGCAGTTTCATCTACACAGCATTTACAAATCTCACTGGTACATTCCGACGCCTACGATCTGTGTTGTCGTTCAACCCTTGATCACCGACGGTCTTTATTACTCTACACATCCAACTCCAATCTATCACTGGGTGCTCGCCTTATCTTCGCCCCTTTTACATAGGCCAGGAACCACTGACTCCGAATCAGCGCCGCCGCTTCTGCGTCCCCATTATTCACAAGGCTGTGGCGGATCACAGAGCCGACGTTCGCGAACACCCAAATCGGGGACGAAGAATCTGACCTTCTAGATTGTATTTCAGAATCAGAGTCGCGGCGGAGGCAGCATCCTATTTATTTTTTCACTAGGTGCGGAGATGAAGAAATACTTCGTCGCACGTGCATGGAAACATGGTTAACTGGCCACGATCACATTACTTTTCGCCGTTCATAAAACCAGGTTCTACGTCCTATGTGCGTGAGGGAATTGATTGGTCCTAGGCAAGGGGTTTCAAGGAAATGATCCTTCAACTGGAATTTCGAGGCCGTCGGGACTCAACGGTAACTTCGACTCGATGCATCAATTTCACTAGTAGCGGCACCTAGGACAAACAAAGGGATCGATATGAGTCATGGAAGACCAGATTTGATGCTATGTGGTTGCCTTCCATCGAACTTTGTGAGGTTAAGTTGTTGTGATCCTTCTGAAAGTCATCGGAAATATGAACAGAATGGCGAATCCAGCCGCAAACCGCGAGACTACTGACTAGTTGTTGTACCCCGATCACTTCCGGCATATATTCATCTCAGGAGATCGACGACTTATGCATCTAAAGGTGGTGACTCGGTACTGCTTCGTAGACATTTTGATTTCGTCGCATTTCAAACATAAATTCTGTATGATTGCTGCACATTGTAAATACCAGCAAAAGAGCCGGCGGCTATCCTGCTTCAACGTATGACCCCACTACTGGACGCTTGCCTGTAAACCGAGTTTTCGACCTTAGCGACTCACGCACGCCGCGAGCAGTCGTGACTCGGTAACGGCCGAGCGGACCTCGAAGAAAGGTGGCCCGTCTGAAAATCGGTTAGAGTAGCTTCGGAGCTCGGCGAACCCACCGAATGTGTACACAACGTCTGCCGCCATCCATCGAGGACGATTGCCGTGTACTCTTGTCCCACCGAGAGCGCACGACGAAATGTAGACACGACCTTTGAAAATCCACGCGAAACTCGCCAAGCTCGACAAAACGCTCAACCAGCTCGAATCCCACCTCGAACCGCTGCTCGCCTAGTCCCTTCCCGCCCTCGACACCATCCAGCAAGCCAAGTTACAGGTCGTCATACCCTACGTCGCCTATGACCTTGTATTCGGTGAGCCAACAACTTCCAAAGACGTTCTCGATCACTGACATGCACCAGTGTACCTCAAGAGCCGCGGCATAGACCCCAAGACACACCGCGTCATCACCGAACTCGTACGTGTCTCTCCCTCCGAGTCTTACAACTCAACAACCTCATCCCCTCAACAGGAACGCGTCCGTCAATAATTTGAAAAAATCACGCATGCAGAAGAAGAATCGGATCAAAAACGTAAAGGACCTGTTTCTCTCACCCGGCCATACTAACTTAACTTAACCCTACAGGCAAACTAGGGATCGACAAGGCAGCCGCAGGCCGGTTCATCAAACATGCTATTGCTCAAGCTCTGAACCCCCCTTCTTCTGCCGATGTCGACGAACCCTCCGAAGACGCAATCCAGGGGGCGGTAGAAGCAAGTACCAGCCATGAGCGCGTCCTGGTCAAAATCACCAGCAAGATGACAGCCCGCGCACAGTACGAAAAGGAGTTTGAGGAGTTGGGGAGCGAGCAAGAGGAGGACCTGGCTGTGTTCGACGATGAAGAGGTTGACGAGGATCCAGACGGACAGTCGGCGTCAAAGAGACTGGATAAGGCAAGGGTCGGGCATCGGAAGAACACTAAAGCGTACGGCATCGTCTTCGCGATCGAGCGTATCACCTCCAACCATCACCTCCGCCCCAATAATTCCCTGCCAACGTCTTCGAGCTGGCTCAGCTGCTCATCCATGCTATTCATTTTCTTCCTCGCCCTCCTCCACTCCCTGACGTCATCGACGGTCTGTCAGTTGTAAAACGACTTGATCACCACCCTCTTCTCGTCACTCATTCTGCCCGACTTCGATATCCTCCTCGTCCCTTCTGTCCAAATACCCCAGCTTCCTTGCCTCCCACGAACGCCAACCCTTGCGGGGGCGCATGTTATCCACCACGCCCTCGATAGCGAGTTTTGACAGTCCACGACGACCAGCTCGGCGTCACGCATCCTCCGCTCGCAGGCCAGTCGCACAAATTCCTTGAGCACCGAACTGGATATGAACGTGTTGTCCGCCTGCAGAACGCGCAGCCGCGAATGAGCGCTTTGAATGCATAGTTAGTCATATTGGCCGCCCTTGACACCATCAGATGTTCTAGGGCCAGGCTGGCCGGGGCGACTTCTCCGCCGTTTTGGATTTTCCTGCTCTGACCAGTCCGCCGTCTCCGGTTTGAGCAGCCCCTTTCTCTATGACACCATCACAGTCCAACCGTTCTTAGCCGAGCACTTGCGTACCCGCTTGAGCGACATTGCAATGGCGCTCTGCAACGCTATCGACCGACCCAGAACCGGTGCTCCCCCGAGTCCCGATGAACAAGTTGCGCGCCAGTTCGCCCAGTTCGCCAAAATAAGCGCTCATCGCACACACTCAGCTCCTCTCGGAGTTGAGCATATGCAAAGAAAAAGAGGCGCGAAGTTGATCGAGGAGCCAAAAGAACAGGAAGATGCCGAAAAGGAGAGAGATTGACCACGCGAGACGGGAGATTGAATTAATCAGGATGGTAGAGACCAAGAATGCGACTTGATGAAGCGCGCCGGGCTCAAGAAACGATCGCGGTGCGTCCTGGTCCTTTGTCGTTCCCCCTTGTTCTCGATCAGTCAAATCGCATTTTCTGAAACGAGATCGCTCGCGTCCAGCACAAGGTCCAGCAAAATCAGGCAAGAGTAGGGGAAAAATACAATGCAGCTAATAACCAACCCGCTCGTCCATGTTTACCATCTTCACATCGGAACCCGTCGATGTTGTTCGTCCTCCAAGGAATTAAAGTGCTACTAGCACAAGGACTCGCGACGCGTTTCGGAATGGTCCTTGTTCTTGTTCTTAGCGCAAGGGTCGGGGATGGGACGTACTCGATATAATTCGCCGGACTTTGAGGTCGAGGACGTGAATTGATCTGCACTATTGGAACCGCTGTGGACTGTTGGAAAGTCTGCCCCGTTCAAACTTTATACACGCTAAGATCCAAGATCCAAGAACGCCCAGCCCCACTGACATCCACCAACGTTCGTCGACACGCCAACCACGACACGATACATAACCCCATAACCCCATAATAATACACACAACACATCATGCACACGCTGTTCGACGGTATCACAGCACTCTTCTTCCCGACGCCGCAAGAGCACCTGAACAGCAGGATGTGGATGATAATAAAAAAGCTCCTGGCGAGTCCGCCGCCGAGGTACGTTGCTTGTGCGTATGCAAGTTCCGGGGCTTATGCGTCCTCTTTCTCTCCCCACCCCTATGTCGACGACAGACACGTCCGCGTGCACGTCTACCTCGGATGGCGCCCAGGCTGCGATGAAACAGAATTCGTGATGCGCCATAGCGCGCTCGTGGGCGATTTCCCGCTCGACCGGGCAGGTCGGCTCGCGCTGAAGCAAGTTAAAGCTAGATGGACGCTCCAGGGGTGTGCGGTGGGTGTTTCGTTTTCATTTTCTCTCACCCCATCATGCTGACGGTGACTGGAAAATATAAAATATACAGCCGATCGATCCGCGGTCGACGCGCCAAGTTCGACACGGTCCATCCAGAGTACGTGTCCCGCTTGCGATCCGGGTGCTCACGGAGAGCGAGGGGGTGCTCAAGCTGTTTGGTGCGTCGTTTCCCATCGACTTTCCCCAACGCTTTCCGTTTATGTTTATAAACTGTCTCTCATTCTGATCATCGTTGACAGAACCGACTCCATCCAAGGGTACGATCGCGATGCGGGAACCTCCGTCTCCAGCTCGTGACCGCGCACGACGAGTTTTGGTCATGGCTGCAGGATGTGACGCTTGGTCGACTGGTGGATAGGATCGGGCTCCTGACAACGGTGAGCACACGTTTATTTGGTTTATATTCTGCCCGCCGCTAGATTCCTGTGCTGATTCGTTGATTCTTTGGTGGATAACGTGTCGATGACGACAGGCGATCCTGATGACGATGGTCATGCTCTGGGTGCCGGCTGTGCTGTTGTGGTATGCGTTGAGTTGTGACACTGCACAACGGTGGTGGACGGACGTCGTACAAGGGGCGGCGCGGTCACTTCCGATTTCTTCTTTCTTCGTATGTGACTCTATGCAACCTATGCCTTGTATGTTTCCGTCACTTGTGACTTCATGCTGCCTCTTTTGCATTTCTTCCTTCCTTTCTTTTCTTTTAGCTCCACTCGACCTCATTCCGCTAGTTTACGCTTGCATCACAAATGCACGGGGCGGTTCATAGGGATCGCATAATTTTAATTGCTGTAGGATTACGATTCAGATCTTGGTGGCACAACGCACGTGCATCGCGGCACTGATCTTCACGAACGTTGGGCCACCGCAATAGGTTCAAGCCCGCGCGCCGCAGAATCACATAGTGTAATGTCGGGCACACGTGTCAGCGCTTATGTAATGTGATGCTTAGTAGTAGTCCGTTCAAGTTGTTTCCTTTTGCCGCAGCTAAATTATCATAAGTACTATGAGGAGTGACACCTCGTAATTAATGTAGTCCGTACCACCGAAATATGACCCTGCCAGTGGGACGGGATCCGATTTGCATTGCGCAAGGCCGACCGGCGAACCCTTGCGCCGGCCTCACACCCTACACTTCTCGATCGATCCAGACTCCACAACGACCTCCCTACTCGACACTGACCACACAGGCACATATGATACATCAAATAACCTTGTCGCGCGACCTCTGTACCCATCCCAATATCGGTCTTGATGCGAGTACGGGTGCTGGCCTGTCACGTCCGCGACAATGCTCATCAAGTTTTTTGCGTACTACTGTGCGTGTCCGACACCGACACCGACCTGGGACTGACGAGTCGCGCGTGAGGTTTGGGAGACGAGCACGATGCAGACGATGGCATGCGAAGATCGATTGAAGGGGCTGGCGTGGACGTGGGCGGCGACGATATGTAGTAACATCACACAACAAACTCAAAGGCGTTCCTAAAGGCATGCACGCACCTTACTCCTTTTTATTCATTCGCTCACTTCTCGTCTCTCTTCCATCCCTTCAAATTTCCCGCGTTCTGACCGACCTGGGATGATCGTGCAGGCATTGCCTTTTCAACATGTATTTCCGCAACAACGCCGTCGCCTACCTTTCACCTCTCGCGTACGTGCCTTTCTTTCTTTCAAATTTCCGAGTGCTTCGCCCCGCCGAGCACTTCTTCGATTGAAATTCATCGATCATATTCTCACTCGTATCATAATCATGCAGCTCGGACACCCTTTCTTCCCAAACATTAGCTGGCAAGGATGACGTCGTAAAGATCCACATTGGGCGCACGTTGACGGGTTCGCGGCGATCAGCACCGAAACGATCGTCGGTGCGAGCGAGAGCGGTGCACGTCCACCCCAGACAAGGATGCTGAACGTCGGTGTCTCGCCGTCGCAGTATCCACACGGCCCGTGCTAGTCGTAGTCGTCGCAGCGTGTCTTGGTAGTACCCGGGCCCAGATTAGCGTTGGCTTTGGCGCTAGTCTTCTCGCACATCCGCCACTGGGCCTTGTTTCGTTCCCGACCATCACCTTCCCGTCGGACTGCCCCTGATCGTTCCTCACACCTGCCACGGATATCGCACCGGTCCATGCTTCTTCGACGCGCCGTTCGTGGTTTACCGAGGCCCATCGCCCCATCGAGGTTTTCGTCGTCGTCATTCACATCGTCACTCCCGTTCCCATCCCCGATCTTGTTCATCACTTCTCAACCAGGACCCACCTCGGACAGCCTTCGACACATGCAGGGGAGGGGATACTTAAGCCTCGACCCATTGCTCCCTATATCCATTGTTTGTTCTCTATGTGAACGCATGTGCACGACCTCGTTATCTCGACTGAATCTTTACCTCTACAAACCTCTAGCTCAATCGGAAAACCCAAAAGTATTGTTCACACCACTGCTGCGTACTCGGTTAATGCCATTCTGAGCGTCAAATACGTCTTTGATCTCCACCTCAAGTTTGTGTACAATGGCCGGTATTGGTTGGATCACGAGTCACTCGTACAGTGTCTACGGCCCTCTTTCCAATTATGTCACGACAACCATGTTCGATTTCACGCCAAAACCCACATCAAGCTCATTTCAAAAGACCCAGATGCGATCAGACTCCTTAACTGGAAGAGGCCCTCCGGGAAACACGTCCGTCACGGTGGTTCCATGGAATGGTTTTAGTTTTGTTTGAGGTTTGGTTCTAGGCAGGAGACTTTTCGAACGTACTCCCATCTACCCACACCGTTCGTTTCTGTGTAGAGAAACACCAACTTAGACAATTCCACTTCACTCCGACAGCTATCCGTCTTCTTCGCCAACTTGGTGCTCTGCACGTCGAGGGTCACGATCTCAGCACCATTCGTGTGTTGGGAACTGTTGTAGAATCCCAACCTTCTCTTCTGCGTCGCTCATTTTGCGAATACCAGCTGGCTTGTTACCCCCGTCGCAAACATGCCCTCCCAGCGCTCGACTTCGAGCAATTGTTGGTACCGCTGACTAGTTGATTTATCAGGCGGTGTATGCCTTCGTTACTCTTAAACCGTAAGCATTGTCTCTAGTACCTCACTGCAAACGTCCAAATTGAGCCTGGCTGATACAGGGAATTATCGTACAACCCCGACAACGAGACCTCTAACTAAAGGAAGCCTGACAGGTGAGGACGAGCGACGTGGCGGTAAGAGAAGATTTGCTAATAGCAGCACCCCGTTCATAAGCTCCACATTCGCATATGATCCCGACCAAGTACAAGTGTATTTCCACGCTGCACCTCGTCATGGTTCGACGCGCCGTTCGCAATTTACCCATGCCTGTTGCTTCACTGGCAGTTGCCGTCCCCCTTCCCGTCGTCACTCCTATCAGTGGCTTATGCTCGTCGCTTTTGAACCATGGCCTATGCCCACTGGGTCGTTCGTGACCACCTATCCACTCGAATTCCAGTCTTCGACATGTGCAGGGGAACACTCAGTGTCGACCCCTTCAAGTTGCTGCTCTCTCAGGCTATCATCCCGCTCCCACACTGCTGCCGTTCCCGTGGTCCTGCCTTCGGCAAGTAGACAGCAACACACTCTCCTGTGCTTAAATCATCGCCAAGAAATACAGGAGCCATCTATCTGGCGAAGGTGACTGTGATACAGCGTTTGTGATCAATTTAGACACGACAAAGTGGTGTCCGTTTTTCCGACCCGTTGACACTGGAACCGAGGAAAACCCTTGGATCTGGATAACGGCGGCCCGATATCAAAGCGTGCGTGTTCAATTCGAGTTTCATTTGCGAGTTTGAATGTTCAAGTTCTCACCCATATTTTCAAGTTATAGCTTTCTCGTCCAAATCGTGCGAGACGAACATGTACTTTTTCCTGGACTGCCGCAACCGAGGGTGCGAAAGGGAGCGGAAAGATGTGCGGGTAGAAGGGGTACATCAAGTTGTTGCCCGTGCAACGCTGAGTCCTGTCGGAAAGTGCCATTAAATCTCTGTCGCGTGCATTGAATCACTGGCAGGTCCTGCGCAATTGCGAGTGGGCGCTCTTACCCGAGTCACGGCTTTTCTGACAACCATGGAGCAAGCGGACGAGCGGACATGAAGGTGTTTCGAGGTTCAGCATAGACGCTGACCCCAACGGGCCCAATCCTTCCCAGCCTGTGGCTAAGCAACCCAGTTCCACTGGAGTCAATCATCCCAACAACGTCCAACCCTCCACACTGGCACACTGTCTTTGGCGTAAATATGCCCCTCTGATGCGGCAGCCGACTTTCGTTTCGTAATTCCGCTTCCGAACACAGCAGCGCGATGTGTTTACCGATGAGACCAACCACTTAAGTATGCACCAATATCATAGCAATATCATAGGGTCCATTTGTGACGTGTTGCAATGTGACTTGCTCACGAGGGCCAAAGAATGCGGGATTCGGAACACGGTGCCTGCCTGTCTTATGAGGGTCAAGATTGCCAATCGAAAGGAGAATCATTCGTGGTTGGTTGAGGAAGTGGACACTGCTACCCATATGACCAAGGACCCTGTGATTATGCGTCGCCCCGGTGTTGGTAAGCTGGTCGGGGTGACTCGAGTGGCAAGTTGATTGAATTTGCTGTCGCCACTTGTGGAATTTCAGCACTGGTCACGGTCATGACAGAAATCCCGTGGATCTTCCGGATCCTCTCGGAGCAAAGCCTGTCGGCTTTGATCCCATTGCTTGATACAGTTCATGTCATGGTCATATCTCTGCCATGGTACATCTGTGCCAATATGATCTTTAAACCACACCGGAAATTATATATCATGCCAATTTCAGAAACTGTAAGTCATTGTTAATGACAAACTATTATATGCCATTATGAGAGAAAATTTCAATAGATTTCTGGGAATATCAGAAGTTAAACTTGGTGGTGAAATGATGATGAGCACATGATAATGTTTGATCCAGTTGATATCATGATGATGGTCAAATGGTAATGTATGAACTTAATTGAAAAAACAGAGGTTGAAAGGATAATATTTGATCTAGAGTAAAATGTCTGCCAAGACATATAAGTCATTCTCTGCTCTGTAAATTGTTGATTTTAAAAGGATACTAGTGCCAGCCTGCCAGGTGACCATAATGATTTGAGTAAATGTAAGGTATCTCAAGACAACTTATATACCAATATAACAGTAGATTCTAAGCAATTGTAAATGTGTATGTATGTTCATCAGACTGTTAACCCCCTGATCAGGTAAAATAATGAAGTGCAAATAATAATGTCTGACCAAGTGATGTCATGGTGACACTCAAATGATAATGTATAAGCTTAGTGGCAAAGTGATGATATTGAAAGTGCAATGGTGGAACATAAAGATATCAAAGGATAATACCTGACCTTGGTTGGGAAATAATGAAGTGCAAATAATAATGTCTGACCAAGTGATGTCATGGTGACACTCAAATGATAATGTATAAGCTTAGTGGCAAAGTGATGATATTGAAAGTGCAATGATGGAATATAATGATGTCAAAGGATAATACCTGACCTATGTATAAGCTTAGTGGCAAAGTGATGATATTGAAAGTGCAATGGTGGAACATAAAGATATCAAAGGATAATACCTGACCTTGGTTGGGAAATAATGAAGTGCAAATAATAATGTCTGACCAAGTGATGTCATGGTGACACTCAAATGATAATGTATAAGCTTAGTGGCAAAGTGATGATATTGA